>NNCF01125898.1:96174-126904 GCA_002313205.1 Laupala kohalensis | reverse complement strand
ACATGTACAAGTTATTATCGAACTATAGATTATTCTGAGTATAGTGTTTAAAAATCATAAGAATTGAAATAACACTAAATTCACGATTTATTGTTACAATAAACACGCCCCTAGACAGCCTAGAGAACCTGTATGATAAATCCGCCTCTACCAGAAGGAAAAACGGAGAAAAACCCGGGCCTTCATGGAGCGTACTATATGTAGAAGTAAGTGGCGACGGATTCTACAGCTTGACTATAGTGTAAAACGATTTTAAGAAATAGAGTTTCTCGTTACTTTTTGATGAAACGAAACTTATTATTGCAGTAATGAATAAAAATGACTTTGGTAAAAGAAACGTTTCTTTAGAAAAGATAATTAAGTTTAAAACGGACGAAAATAAAGAAAAATGAATAATTTTGAGAACAATAGAATGAGGCTATCATTAAAAAAGGGTCAATTTAAGTGTACTTCCAAATTAAATTACCTAGATATATTGTGTCAGACAATAATAGAGAATGAATGAGATAATTAATGGATTAACCTGAAAAGTCTAATCTAGAGAGGGAAGTTTTCTTTCTTTCGAAGAGTGTTAATCTATGAGACAGTGTTTTGCTTCCACGGATGTGAAAGATGAGATGAATTATTCTCGAGTACAATGTCTTGTGTACCGTGAAATATTATTTGACATGTTTCCATTCAAATTATGGAAATAGGTGTTCTATATGCAATGTGTTGGAAATGGCGTGTCCATTATACTCTAGGGTATCTGGAGAACATCGGATTTCACCCGAAGTATCTAACTTGCTTCGACAGGAAAAGGAATTTGTATATCTTTACCTTCGTTATTTTGCAGGAAAACACTTTATAAAAATTACAAAAGTGTTCTCTGCAGCACTTAGAAATGTTTCCGCATATTTAAAATTGGGAAGTCTTTCCCGTAAGGGAGATTTTTTAGTGTGGTATCATCTCCTACAGCACGAATATATCTCTATTTTTCGATTATGTTTCTTAAATATGAAAGTATTTTGTCATGTACTATAAAATACAAAAGAGAAATTTGAATTTTTGTGATGGTAGAACATAAAATTTTCTGTAAAATAATGAACAGTTCATCTCGAGGAGAAACATATTGAAAGACTTATATTATTTCTTTTAAAAAAATGTAGACTTTTGCCTGGCTACTGAGTATGCATTAAGGATTATTTATTTGAAGTTTGATTGATGTGACAAATTTGTATTGTTGAAATTTAATAAAGAATGCTCAATTGTGAGCCAGCCTTTTTTTCTATGTTGTCATTCTGTATTTTTGTCATTTATTTGTGCGTCACAAACGTGATTGTTGCACAACTGGACGACAACTCGAACCCAGTCTTATGATGTCGTAAGTAAGAATATATTTTTTTATCTTGTTCTGTCCTTCAAAAACCGCCTTCGTTGTATGCATTTAACTTCGATACACATCTTTGAAGCTTGTTTAATAATAATAATAAAATTAACATATTAAAATGAAATAATTCAATCACATTAACACAAAATGCAGCTCGTGATTTATTTTGAATTGAAGACTGTTGAAACAGCTTGACGTGAAAGGACACCAAACACTGCAATGCCATTTTTGACTGTTGCTTCGATCTATTAGCAGCATCTCACCTCGTTGATATAGCTAAACCCCTTTGGACTCGACGTATGCATAATAATGCAGTATGTGACGGTATGAAATGAGCGACCTCTCGACCCGCACATGAGCTGTTTTAATATCTCTTCATTTGTTTCCATAGATGTGACGTCAGCGGCGTGTGCGTGGCTCCTGGTGGCGCCGAGTGTACGCAAGGAGCTGGCATTAACGCAAATGAGCTTAACGGGAGTAGCGTGCGTATCGTGAGGGCGGCGGAAGGAAGAGGAGAGGAGAGGCCATTGCGACCGTATAGAGCTCCTCCATCAAGGATATGGACCAAGTAGTTCTTTGAACAAAAGCAGAAAAAAGGGAATTCCATGCAGATCAAATATGGAGCATAGAACATCAAAGATTGAATGAGAGAGAATATAAAGAAATAAATAATTTATTACAAAAAGAAATTCAACCTGTGTATGATCACGTGAAGAACTATATTATAAGTTGCTCTCCAGGAGAAAGCAAAGGGTCATTCCATCCGGTCTGGAAAACGTGACCGATGGAAAACCGGAAAAAATATCCCCGGACGGAATGAGACAATAAAGATAACGTATAAAACCGTTGCCAAGATTTAAAACAAATTTTTTAAATTACTATTATATGTAATTGCGCGCGTGCATTAGTAATATTTGAATTCCTCTACGAATTTCAATAGTGCGATAAAAGTATTCAGAGGAGTTAGAAGTTGGTGAATACATAATGCTAACTTCAATGAAAATATGTAATGCGATAATTAGAACTGATCTTATTTGTCTTCTTAATATAAAGTAATTCCTTAAGAGTATACTAGTAACAATGCGATAAGAGACTTTTAAACCTGGATTTCTTTTCTTATGAATTACTCCTAATTTTGAAAATGTTCAATGGAGATGACATTTATAAATTATTTTTCATATCTACTAGAAATGTTTGAATACTAAGAGGAATATTACTCATGAATAGCATTCCTCATAGACTGGAATTTTTTTTTTTAATCTTGAGAACGGTAAATATTATATTTTGGATTTCGATATTACAAGTTCAAATTGGAATCGATCGAGAGAAAATAATGTTTGAGATTGGATAAGTTGACGAAAGTTTTAATCAGCACTCAGAGTACATTCAGATTGACTCAATGCGGGATTGAATTGATTTGAAAGGTAAAGATTGGTAAACAAACATCCGGAAATCATTCCAAAGTTTAATAACCAAGAACTGAAAATATATAATTCAATAATTTCTCTGCTGATGTGGTTTGTAAAGAAAAATCAACTATATTTCAACAACGAAACTGAAAACCATTGGGAAACTTTGAGATTGATAGCTTACGGTACCAGTGCTAAAATATGTGAAAACGTTTTCTGGTGTTTTTAAATATTGCTGATAATTCTTCTGAAAAAGCTGAATGCACCATCAATTAAATTTTCTCATTTATTATTTCAAAAATTTTAATGGGAAATCTTCCGAGAACAGCAGATGAGAATTTAACTGTCACGAATGTCTGAAATACTGGTGAAAGAACATAAACTGGGTCTCAAGAGAAAGCATTTTAAAACACAGTCGTTACGTGAAAGTAATGATGCAGAAAAATATTTGGTATGAGTTTATCCGCCTGCGCAATGTAAACTCGAAATGCTTTGTCTTGGAAATAACAATGTGGGTGACTTGTTCTATTTAATAGGGCTTCATATCTCTACCTCAGTGTGTACAAAGTGATGAATTATTTGCCGGCAAACTGTTCTGGATGTGAAATTACATGAGTTGACACATTTCCTGTTTGAACAAGAATATTCCATCCCCTGAATAGAAGAGAGATGTCGTTCTGCCGTAACATGAAACAAATATTAAAGGGTGATGTATGACTATATTACTGTCATCGGTTATTAAGATACTAGTTGAGTTGTTCCCACGACGATATACTCGTCTTGTTTTTAATTTTGCGCATAAATTTTATGTTTTGAATCCTTTTTGATATCACAGCGATCAAATGTTCCTTCTGTGAAGAAATAGTTTTTGATGAAAATCTCTAAACCGAATGCAGAAAATATAAATTAACAAATACATTTGTACTACAATGCTCTTTCTCCCCTCCCCCCAGGGGACTTACATCTGGTAAGTACGTGTTTGGCAAACACGGGGACCCGAGCTGAGTTGGCCATTACTTCCTCTTAACTTGTGCTAGGCTCCTTCCTTTCTCTTTCTTGACCTTCCTCGGTCACCTCTTGTTCTTTTCGATCGATCGATCCCGACGATACTCGGTTGCGAGGGCTAGGGTGTCTTTCANNNNTACAAAACTGCATTTTCCCTACCTGTACAAACTTTTAGGACTCTAATGAAATCAATGTCGACGAGCCGTAAAACCCCACAAAAAATCATATTTCTGCATCCACGTGTGGAAAGAATTTTTCTGTGATTCGTCATTTTAAATAATAGTGCATATATTTTGCAGCATAAGAGAAAAGAAAACCATGTTCATATCAGGGAAGGGATGCACATTATTCCTCTTATACACCGTCAAATTCTTACGTTTGATATGATATATTATGAGAAATAACTCCGACTGCCGCAGATTCGTCTGAATTGTTGAATAAGAAGAAAAAATTTTCATTTGCTATCGAAGTGTCAACAACCGCGACGCCTGTCACATGGCGCTTTGACTGAGACACGAGGAAAAATTGCCAGCTAAATCCACATTTCTGATGGATTGGAGTCTGCAACGAAGTTTGACAACGAAACGTTTTCCTCGGAATGCGTCAATAAACGACTAAGTCCGTGACGTGTGTGCGTAACAATTTTTTTTACGAATTCGGAACGAGGGGAATATGTAATACCTGTAAATGTAATATTCCGTAGTCATCGTGAATGAAGTTATATCGGAAACTAAGAAAATAGCGGGAAGGAAAACTATTGCTTCTTCACCGCTAAACAAAAACTTAAAAATTATTTATTTTGAAAACTTTATTCATTTTAAATATTGTTTCCGATTCACGAGATATAAAGTTCTGAAAAGTAATAAAGGAGAAAACTTGTGGGGGTCTCATTGATTCATTATTGCTTCTACACCACCTATCACAGATCTTGGCTTTCATTTTTCTACTTACGTATTTGCAAAAAGAAGCCTCTGAACATAACTGTCTAAACATTACGTAACGTTAACATTGATTGAATTTCAGGTCATGATATTTTTTCTTCTTCACTAATATTCTTCTCGAATCGCCATTTATTTCTCGAAAAATGTGAGTGGTGGTGGTGTGATGAAAATTGATTGTAATGTACGTAAATTAGTACACTCGATCTCCTCTTTCTACTAATTTGATGAAGAAGATTACTTTATTCGAATACTAATAAAAATTGTGTTCGAACTCGCATGATTCAAAAACTACTGAACGAATTGAAGCGCAAACTTCAAGGTTGTTTTCTCATAGATTGAGAATGTGAATTTCCATTTTGATATTACGTCAGAGTTGGATTATGGAATTAAATTACAAAAACGACCAGTTACTGTTGTATTATCTATGTTACGCACAAAACCCGAATTCGGCCATTGGACAAAAAAACGACCGAAACTAGTTTTGGCATATGCTTTTTTGCCAGAACTTGTTTTGAGCGTTTTGAAGGACAGAACTACTATTCAACATTTTCACAATAATAAAGTTTTGTGTACTTTAAGCGCATATAATTTCTAGAGTATTTACTATGGTTAATATTTTATTTCTATGCATGATACGCTTATATAAGTATCCCATTCCAACTGTGTGGTGTTAGTAAAACTCAGATTGATGAAAAATTTACATTCGTATGATATATGTCCACGATTTTAAAATTAAATTCTTTATGAACTTAGGTGGAATATTAATAAAACACAGTAATATAAGTATATAAATTAATTTTTTCCCCAATTTTGATCAATCTACATATATAACAGTATGGCGCACTATAACTCTCGACTGCCTGAAGCAATTTTAACGAAACTCGGTACACCGATGACTATATGGTAACAAACATTGTGTTGGTGTAACCACACATCACAAGCCCAGATGCAGTGTGGGTTCTTTTGGGAAGAAGCGGGATTTACATAAATACCACAATTCCTATGGTGGTGTCTCCACTTCCACCAGCCCAGTTTTCTGGACAATTAAACACACGTGTAATAACAATCATTAATCATTTAATACAAGTTAAATTGAAATCTGAGTATTTACAAACTTCAACCAGATCATAAATACAAGTATAAATTTGTCATTACACAGCTAATGCTATCAGAAAACATCAATTACACACAAATTATGAATATAGATGTTAACAATTAATTCGCAAATCCACCTAGATTATCCGAACCTCCAAAATTACAAGTTGCTTTCCCGAATAGCTAACTGTTACAAGTTACGTCACTCGCAACTAGTAGCAAATGTATTTAAATTACCGTAGTAATTCTTAAGTGGTCTGGCGACCAATACTAGTCAGGTCACATCTCAAGTAACCTGCGGACTCACACGTATAAGTCTTCGAAGGTCCTCAATCTTTCCAATATATACAGAAAAGGAAGTCACGTGACCAGCAAGAAACGACGCCGTCGATGCCACCGTGTACTCCAACCCCTTGTTCGCCCATCAGCCGTTCGCGGAACGCAGGTCTGTCATTGTCTCTGTATTCGGCGAAAATACTCCATTCACAACGTCTTAACATTCTTTCTTTAGGACTTTTACCGGCCTCGTCTCGGTCAGATATGAGGAACAAATGTACTTTCACAGAAATATTATAAGAATAATCGGAAATAACCAATATTGTTATTGACTACATTTTTGCGGATGCTAAAGTGAAGAGTAACAGTTTTCATACCGCTTAAATCTACGATTACCTGTGAACGAATGTACATCCATCGTCTAGGGGGTGAGAGGGAGAAAATATAAAAGTAATTGGAAATGTTCGCTGTTAGTGTTGGGACCATAGTTATCGGGGTCGCTGAAACTTGTATTGACATTCCTGATGACATTTCGTCCACGATCACCCCTTATATATCCCTACGGAAGGGGATGCTATTTTAAAATTATAGAAAATGACATAGTAGTGTCCAGTTCTCAATTTTTGACATCGGTGAGTTTAATAATCATGTTCTGATATAGTGTAAGTAAAAATTCAGCTTCAGTGGGTAGAATGGCACTCCTAGCATCCCCTGGGAATGGTATAGGAAGAGGATGAAATTTAAAAAGAAGCTTAAATGACCAATATTGGTGTTAAATACATTACGTTCGGGGTCACTGAAATGAATAGCGACATCCCCGATTCACGTAAGTCCATGATCATTCCCCGTTCACCCCACCAACTCTAGGAAAGGAGATGTCATATAAAAAATAGCGAAAATTTTCCCAGTTCACAATAATAGTTTCACAGTTTTTGGCGTCGCTGAGATGAAAGGTGTCACCACTTGGAAATTTCACTTTCCTTTAGCCCCTAAAGGGAGTGCAAACGACAAGAAATGAAAAAATAATTGAAAAGGATTGATTTGCATCAAACTAATAGTTTTCAGGATTTCTGAGGTGAATAATTGAGCAACCAATGCTGATTAAATAACATGGAGGTACGGTACCCTTAGATCTGAGGGTGGAAAGGGCGGAACGTAAAAATAATGAAAAGTGAAAAGAAAAAAATGAGAACCAAATCCATCGTCTCCGGGGTTGCAGAGATGAATTATTAAAATGAAAGGGGAGGGTGGGAACGGTGTAACACGTAAAAATGTCTAAAATAATCGCTGGAAGTATCAAGTTTATAATATTCGGGGTTGCTGAGACGAATCATCTTAATAAAGAGGGTGGAGAACAGAGCATAACACGTCAAAACTGTCGAAAGTGTCCAATATTAGTTATGATGCTGTAGTTTTTGAGACCGTTGTGATGAGTGACATTCTCGGGGACGTTTGAGTTCACGAATAACACCTTTCCACCCTTTGGGAAATTCTCGAAAATGATATGATATCAGACAAGAATCCCAGTTTTCAATCCTGATATCGTGTAAGTCTAAATTCAGATCCCATGAGAAATGGTACCCCTTTCACAACTAAGTCAGAGAGAAAGAGGATGCCATGGTACAAAAATGAAAATGATTGTTTTTCGTTCATTCTGCCACTTTCAATGTTTCTAGATGAATCGTTATACTACCAATGCCGTTATGTTATGCTTGGCGCCCCTCTCGGTGAGGTTGGAAAGCGTGACGTGCAAAAAAAAATCGGAAACGATCGATATTTGTGTCGATATGAAATATGAAATATTAATTTAAAAATGAAAGGGGTCGAGCATCATAAATACTAATACAACTTAAAAAATTCTGAAAAAAATTCCTCAGTATTTAAAATTTTACATTGCATTCTCTTCCCAAGAGGTACTAGGAGTATAAAGTGACTGATCGTGGAATTTGGTGTCATCGGAAATATTACTACTGGTTTCAGAGACCCCTAAAACTACAATCTCAAAACTATTAGAGACCATTTTCGATCATAATTACACCTTATACCCCTCTCGCCCCTACTCAATGGGTGTATATCCTACGTGGAAGGTGACCGTAGGCGTATTGAGAGTGTCAATGCAATTCAGCGCTACCAAAAAAAAAGAAGGATGTATTCCACACAAATATCGGCCGTTTTCTTTATTATTTTAACTTGTCTCTCTATTTCCTTCCCCTCTCTTATGAGTGCTAGGAGCTTATTATATCCCCTGTGGATCAATGGTGTTCTTATTGGGGTTTTCCTTATCCATCTCTACGGTACCGAAAACTATAGTTTCCAGTCAAATTATTTTCTTCAATTATTTTTATATGCTACCTCCTTCCCACCCCGTCCCTGGAAGTGTTAATCCCCACGATGCTTGTTGTCAGATAGTCAGTCATCTGTGTACCACGTTTGGTTCAAATTGCTTCCAGCATTCTGATGTTGTGGAAGCTCACATACATACCCCCATTTCAACCCGCTTATGATAGATTTTAGTAAAATTGTACCATAATCATTTATTGTCTTGCAAACTACACATCTCTGAAAAATTACAGCTCGATTGGACACTTGGACGTGACCGAAAAATAAAATTACTAATTTGAAAACAAGAAGACCAAAATACATACATACTCCCATTTCACTCTCTTGGGGTAGATTTTCCTGTAATAATATCATAATCTATTGTGCATATCATGCAAACTACTCATACATACGTACACACATTCATATATACATACATCGAAGGGAGCAGTTAGAATTAAAGCTTGTAATATTCTCGTAATGAATACTTTTATACCAATCCGAACATAAAAACACTCAAAAGCGCGTAATTACCATTTTTTCTTATGCCTCTTATACGAAAATAACATTTGATCCGTTCTAAATACTAAAAGAAGAAGAATTGACATCGAGTAAGGGAACTTTCATTATTGTTGAGAAGACATAACTAGTATTGGACGATTCCCTTTTGCCAGAAATAGTTTTGAGCACTTTGAAAACGCTCAAAACTAGTTCTGGCAAAATCACATCTAACAAAACTAGTTTTGGTGGTTTGTTTCGTCCAAAGGCCGCATTCGGGTTTTTTGCGTAACATCTATACTAATAAAATTGAATTATTATAATTGAAGCCTTTGTTTTCAAGAACATTATCTACAATGAAATCCAACGAATTCAGAGGACTTCTCTATACGTTACTTATAAAACTTGCTGTGTAAACCGTAATTTCCTTCTGTCTGTATTTTAAAATAATTAATAATTACGTACATATAAGCATTCATTACTGAAAACTGAGTGGGTTTTTTTGTAGTTTTCTTCGTAGTATTTAATGTTTGAATTTACTAAAAGTGAGATTTTAATATCAAGAAAGTAGAGGAATATGGAAACTAACTTATGAATTTACAATACCTTATAAAAAAACCCGGGTGACGCCGGAGAAAAGGAGCTAAAATAATCTAGTTCTAATGATCGGTATTTTAAAACCAGAATGTCCATTAATGATTGTTTAAAGTTCCTCTTCAAATCCCGGATAACACCGGACTGTTCTGCTTGTAAATATATATTGTGACATAGAATAGTCTATTTTTATTATATTTTCTGATGGAGAAAGTAGAATTCTACTCTGCATACCCGGTTGATGCAGTATTACCAGGACTTCGAACGAGAGGGCAAATAAAATATTTTCCCAGAGAGGAGGATCGAACAGTAAAAAACCCTTTTTGTTGAATGTAGAGGTACAAACAAGGTAGGTTTTTCGGTACACGCCTTTTTCTTGGGGTAAGTTAAATCTCTTCCGAAGGGTAGCAGAGTTTCTCTCCCAACCGTGCACATGATCCCGCTTATCCCCGTTTTGCTGTAACTTCTCATCAATCTAATAGAGAGCACTCTATTTATCATATATAAGAGATATGACGTCCGAGTTTTATTCCATACGTTTAATACTTCAAATTAATGTCAAATGTTGAAGTATCTCCTCAGTCAGCAATACACACCCATACATTTTTTGTAAACCTATCTAATTAAATGCGGGTGGAAACTGCTGTACGATGTACTATCTGTAATACGGGAGTTTTGTGAGATGAAAAAATCAAAAGTTTCCTTTTCTTTTTTCTTCCGATGAGTGATGATTCGTTGTACTTGTTGGGTAACTCAATAAGAGAGAGAGAGATGCTTTCTTAAACTAGTTCAGTAAAACAGCACATTTTTGTTCCTTATTTTCGCACATTTTCTCTTCCTTTTGTCGTATGGAATTTGCATCTAAAGATCCAAACTCTCATGATATAAATCTATCACATTGGATTAGTTGATAAGTTTTGTATTCGAGGATGGAATCTTCTTTCGTGGTGTGATTTTTTATTATTGTAGTATTTGTGAATGGGAAGTGTATCGTACTTTTGAAGCTTATCTACGTGGAGTGATAGGAGGTGGGTGATAGGGCTATTGTTTGTAGGAGGGCCGGTCATCTGGGTTTACGTGGAGGCGTTAGTAGGGGTAGTTAGTAATAGTAAGAATTATAGATACTGGGAGTAGGAGGGGGTTCGCTTTTTAATCTTCACAGCTATGTATGAACTGGGACATTGAAGTGATAAGATACCAACAAAGTTTAGGTTCCACTGGGAATTCAACCCGGTGTGTCTCGGTGGTGAGCAAGCAGGCTGTCCCTGAACCACCGGTGGGGCTGTAGTGTAATTGAAATCCATTTGAGTTAACATCCATGCTCTTACACGCTCGCTCTTCTCACGCGTGCCGCCAGACAACACGTCTCACGTCTCATTTTGAACACGCGAGAGATCTACAGAAGAAAAGTTAAGCGAGTGGCCGGTAGAGCGCTCCACCGGTGTACGTGGCGTGACTGGGGCTTCCCCGAAGTAGGTTCTTCCATTTCCTGCGAGTAATTGCTTACAGTGGGCGGAGGAGCACCACGGGGCAGGGTTCATGATTGTAGGAGGGAAACAATCCTCGTAGATTACTTGAGCAACAAAAGACACGGATCTATATCAATTATTTTCCGGATGAAAGATCACTCTTTTTACTTCTCGATCTTTCCGCGGGGTAGCAGATATTTTTAATTTATTTTCCCGGTGCATTTCCAGTTGCAATTGTGTTCCCAATTTCTTCACAGTGAGTGAGCACAAATGGAACAACATTTGACACTTTGTAAAACCCTAACCTATACCGCTTCTGATACAACCAGCTATTAAATACTATCTTCCACTTTAGGTATTGTTAAAACCCAGATGATAGTGATTAACTCCATTAATTTTTTTTTCCAAATGAAGTGAAGACTTTTTGACTCTTGGGACTAAATGTTAATGTTAACAAGTTGCTTGTGTTTTTATCGAGAAAAAAATTAACGTTTATTTTCAATCTAATTTTTGCTGTTAAAACTATGTAACATGTCACAATAGAAAAAGTCATAGCCTTACCAAGTAATAAAGAAAGCTATTGAACGTAAAGAGTAACAAAGGACAATGAAGTTGGAACCTTTGCAGTCATTATTACCCGGCAAACAATTGTCAGTATCATATCGGCAAAAAATACTTTAAAATGTTATTCTTATTCTTAATTTTCATTTAAATAGTAAAATAAAATTATCGCAGTTTTTAACTCTCAATTTTTAAACATATTCTGTTTGAGTTACGACTTTAATTTAAACCATGAAATTCTCCAAAAAAAAGGCATAAATGGTTGTTTTATTAAGCATCGCCCAGGAAGTTGATTATATCATAATAATTGTTCCAGACAACTAACTTTTCTAATAAACAAATGAAAATGGAGTCCAATTCCTGTAGAAAACATTCATGATTTCAATGTTTACTATATTCTCCGTATGTTGAAGTGAATTGGGTTGAATTATCTCACACAGAACGCTATCTGCAAGACACACACACTTGAAAGGGTTAAACTCGCAAGAATTGAAGAAACAACGCAGTGTTGGGACTTTGCAAAAAGCTTGGCGATTTTTCAAGCGAGGATTCCACTCAGGGTAAGAGAGAGCGTCTTGTCAACGTGGCGTTAGTAAGGACTCGCTCTTATCCTTATAAATGGCTGCTTGGTGTTAGAAGCAGCTCCTTTTCCCTTTGTCTGCTCAAGTGATCAGTCGCAAAAAAACGAACAGAGTGTCACTTGAATAAACCCAAGGTTTCAGTCTGTCTGAGCGAAGAGGGCGAGTCCTCAAGGAAACGATTGTGTCTCGCGTTGAAAATGAGCGGTCCCTATAACACAGTGTCCACAGTTGCACTAGAAGTCGTAACAGATTTATGGCCAATAGATTTGCATATACAGAAAATAGAGTACAGAAGATTATTGGAGAAGAAAGGAAAAACATGTGTACATAGAAAGGTGTTAGAAAGAACGAATGGAAGAATTAACGAAGAAATTGTTAGTGGGCTGGCAAACGCGATGGGACAAAATTAGTAAAGGAAGGAGGAGTTACGAATATATAAGTGATGTAAGATACGTAAACAAGAATGGAAAATAGTTTATGCCGACCCCATACCTGCTGGAATTTATTACTGGACACGGCAACTTCAACACGTATTTATATCGTATCTGAAATGATGAGATTCGACTGTGTATTTGTGGACAAGGAGATGAGACAGAAGACTACATACTATGGGATTGTGCACTGTATGGACTGGAAAGAGGGAGGTTTTTGGCTGAGCTGCGGAAGATCCAAATAATCAATTTAAGAAAGAAATACAAATTCTTGAAGCATGAACAGGTTTATGAGTTATTGGAGCAGTATGTGCAGGAGATTGGAGTGTTACGTGACATATTTATGACAAGTCGGTAACTAGTAGTAGGGAGTGACTCCACTAAGAGAAGAATGATAGAGAAAATACAAGAGATGCATAAACACGTGTATCCCGGAATGACATTGTTGAAGACGGGGATCAATAAATTAAGATATAATAATTGAGTTTTGAACGATAGTGTATTAAATAAAGTAAGATTTAAATAAATTGAAAAAAAATTGTGCCTCACGTCGGAGGAATTCAGTTCATTTTTCAATAAATTCTTGGATAATATTTCGGATTAGGTTCGTAGACTGTAACATACAAGAAATGACGATGCAGTCCGAACACACTAAAACCAATACTGCTTCCTAGATGTGAGTAAATAGTGTAATAGAAAATAAAAAACATTTAAAACTCACTCAGAGATTGAATGAAACTTTTTTGTCTTTCTCCTTCCTCTGTCAGATAATCACTGAAGAGATTCGAAAGAACGTTATATCAATTGTAATGATACATAACACATGACCACCGATTATCGAATATGATCATTTTACCAAATAACTGAAAATTTCTTCTCACTTGATCTCTGCCCCAAAATATTGAGAGACGGCAGCCGTGGCTTATTTGTAGCGTCTTCGNGCTGAGCGGTAGAGCGTGGGTTCAAACCCTGCTCGACCGAACTAGGAAAGTTTTTCAGCTAGGATTTCCCTCATCTACTTCAGACAAATCTTGGTTCGATACCATAAGTTCCCTGGAAACACAATGTCTTTCTTTCCCAATTCCCTTGCCCAAGTCTAAGTTCGGTGGAAAAGCAGGCATCATTGCCTGTACCTCACGAAAAGGTAAAAAAAAATTTAATGAAAAGAATTGTAATATAGCAAGAGAGTAATGACTTTGGGACTTTTGATTTCAAGTGAATTCGGTTATTTATTTTATAATGGGGAACGAGAATAAAAGTATCGTGTTAAACACAGCCGTGTCCACAAGAACAGTGTGTTGTACAACACGAATCTGACATGAAACCTGTGTCATTAATTATTCTGTAGACTTTATGCACGAGTTAAATTTGATGTTTCACGTGTAATACCATTACGGAAACATTGTACGATATGTACGAAATACGAGACTTCAAACTGCATGAGTGAAAAGTCAAAATTGAAGTACGGTAAATTCCTGACATTCTAAACATAAAATCCATGACCTTTTAATGGTCAATAACGAGCATTTTTTGTTATATTTAAAGGAAATTAGGTAAATATAAAACATTAGTTCTCTAATACCGACAGAGGAATTAAATTTTATCAGCTTCGTAACATTAAACTGTATACACTAAAATTAACGTTTTACCCACTATTATTAAATAATAATAAATATGCGGTGTAATAGAGTTGTTTTAATAATTTAATTTACTCTTTACAAAATAGTTATTAAAATACTAGCTAACACAACAGACGTTATCAATTAAATTTTTTTTGAGATCGTTTTGTAAATTTGTGAAGAGGTATAATGAATGTCTATTTCGTAGGTAAATCAGTAAAATTGATTGAGATAAAACGACAAAACTTATGTGTTTCATGAAACTATTACGATGAACTTACAACAGAATCACAATTCAACTGGGAAAAAAAATAAAACAAAAAATAACCAACCAAATATGCTGTTTCTATCGTCAGTTATGATTTTTGCAGTTTGTCCGAATTTTCCAACTTTTCTTTGTAATTGTCTGGAATTTTTTTCCTGAAATCTTTTCCAGGACCATACCGAACAACACAAAAAATACGCATATCCATCGTTCGAATCGTGAGTTCATACAAAAATCCCATAAAAAAAGCACTTTCAGTTTTTCCAGAATTTTCCAATTTTCCGGGCAACTTTTCCAATTTTCCTTTCCCCAAAACCCCTATTCTGACTATTACACACGTTTTTTTTTAATTAACCAAATCGGTCCAGTCGTTCTCAAGTGATGCGCTTACCAACGAACAGCATTTAATTTTTATTTATATAGACACAATCAATAATTAAATATTTCAAAGTGAAGTCGGTAAATTGCAGAAAGTAAAAGAATAGCGGTTGTACGAAATGTCATGTCATTAATTGCAGAGAACCTTCATTAACACCAACGGGTTTTCATCGCGCTCTTTTAAATACATTGTCAAAATTCCCTAATAATATTTATCGGAGTGAATGTCGATTTTGTAAATAGAAAAGGCCGTTATTGAAGCGGTAAAATAGACAGAAGAATCGGAAAATCGAAATTCTACATTTTTATGACCAGTGATTCGTAAGTTTTAAAAATTCCTCAAGCCATAAATATTTCATATAGTGTTATAAATTTTGTTGATTTGTTATTTAAAATAAGCAATAAAATGTGAAACCTCGTGAGTGAGAGTGTGAATGATTGAATTAATTAATGTCTAAGTGATTGACTGACGACTAAATGACTCAGTGAGACTATTTCACTCATGCACCGACGTTGAGAAGAAATTGTTTGAGGTAGAAATCTGATATTGTCAGGAAATATTGCTCTATAGTTCATGGGATTGTTTGAAATTACTATTTTAAAGGAATACATTGTGTGGAAATGTGTTTTTTTCTAATATTAGCTTTTCTTAGATGTTCCAAGAACTTAATGACATGTCTGTCTTATACTGTATTTTTCAGAGCTATCTTATAATGTATTTTTCAGTTTTTTTGAAATTTAATTTTTTTAATTTCAAAGTTGTATATCTATTTCAGAATTTTCTTGTTTGCGCTAAGAGCACGACATTTTTTGTTATATACTTCTTAAATTAATCCAGATTTCATCATAGTTTTAGTAAGTAAGCCTACTTTTTTGTCTAAACTTAATTTTAGCGAGGTCAAAACCGTGTCATAACAAGAACTCACATAAAAAGCCGCCTTGCAGACAAGTTTTAAATAAAACTGGAGTTCCCGGTAATCCTTGGCAATTTCCATTTGTGCATTGCGTGTAAAAGCGAGAATGAATCTGCGTGAATGCAACTGATCCCTTGTGAGCACCTTGTGGTCCTCTCTACGACTTTCCTGTCGTGCCTGTCGCCGGCGTCGGAATTTGTGGACGCCCGTCCCCTGTGACTCATCGCATAGCCACTCACTTCCGCTTCCCGAAGTCGCAGTTTCAGGCGCTCTCCTCTTTTCTTTTTTTTTACACCTTGGTCCCCCCACCTACTCCTCCCTTACTCAGATTTTTTTTTTTGAAGCGCTTTGCAGTCGCTGCCCAATCGATAGACGATATTTCACCGGCGACTGTGTTCACTAAATTCAGAGCTCGTTCCGTTTAATAGTCGTGCGGCTTGTTTGCGGTGCGGTAACTCGGAGACTCGGTAGAAGTTCACACGGAATTGAAATGGGGAAATAGTCTAGAGATGTCGTGTTTGTATTCGCGTCCCCAGCTGTACTCCATGCTCTTTTTTTGAGCAATTAGTTTCGGAAGGATTCGCGACGGCATTCTTTCTATTCTGTAAAACAGTTACAAATCCTGCTATAGCAGATAAAGGAACTAAATTAACGGTTATTTTTCCTAAATTTTCTGACTTCTATTCGTTGCGTTGTTTTACATTTCCTTTCTTGTTTATATTCCCTAACATACCTTCACATGTCTAATGAGGTAGATGTACCGGTAACTCGGGGTACCCGAATGGCTGTCAACCGTATCTTTCTTAATTACAAAAAGACGTTTAGCACTTTTGTAATGGTAGTTATAGTCTTCATCATTGACTCTTTAACTACAAAGATTGAGTCCCGTGCGTGTTCTCGACGAACCCCCACAAAAATACAAAATAAAATAAACTAATGTATGCAACAATAAAAAGTGGTCCAACAAAACAAGATTATTTTTTATTTATCGTAAATGCTGTGAACAAAGCTACAGGTATGTGATAATTTTCGGTCAAGTGAAAATAGCGCCGAGCCGGGAATAGAACCCGGGACTCCTGCATTTATCGCAGGGGTGTTAACCACAACACCACCCATTCGCCTTCCACAACTGTACATCATTACAACCTATACCTCAACCCTGGAAGACCTGAGACACATCCCCATACAGCAGACATAGGTGTGGGTGGAAATGGTGTACAGTTGTGCAAAGCGAACGTTCGTATCGTTGTGGTTAACACTCCTGCGATAAATGCAGCAGTCCCGGGTTCGATTCCCGGCCCGTCGCCATTTTCATCAGACCGAAATTTATCACGTATCTTCTCCACGTGTAGGGTACACCGAAGTAATATATGCAAGCTACCAGTATTATTGTTTTCGCGAAATTCTATTCCAAAGTCCAGTTTCAGATTAGAATGTTTCTGTAGCAAAAACGATTAGTACAGTTAGTTGTCCTAAAGTATTAGTTTATTTCAGTATCTGATTAATTCAGCTTTTAAACTTACGTGGGTTAACGTTTTAATTTACTCGTGGTGCACGAGCGAGATGTCATGGGTGTCAAAAAAAGACTGGCGGAGCTTGTTAACCGTACGCGAGCTCAGACCAGGCTGGCCGAGGAGAGAGTGAATCAATAATTTTCGTTGCTATGTAAATTATTACAATGTACTAAGTCTCCTGAATAAGGGATATTTAGTAGACTGACATTGACAATTATTCGTATGAAATAACGTGTGAAAATATATGACACGATGTAGCAACGTCTTCAACACTTTTATGATTTCCTCGTTCTAAGTCCTTGGTTGAGGATGGTATGGACAAGTGAAACAAGATTGTAAAATATTTGTCGATGCTAAAAAGCAAACTACTTCTTTGAATACACCCTAACTACAAGATTAACCAATAAGAAAATCAAAAGTGAATAGAAACATAAAAGGTAAAGATTTTTTTACGATTAATTAGAAATCCCTTGAACTGATCCTTTGTTATAGAATCATTTCTGTTTTATAAATTATTTCCTGTTTCATTTCTCATGTGTTTTCGTACTCTTCCAGAATACAAATTGTGCCAGTGAGAGAATTTGTAATTTTTCAATTCTATGTATTTCTTATTTACTTCGTATTGCAAATAAAAGATTGTTTTAATTTTTTTTTTTAATTCTATTTAATGCGTACTACTGGGTATTCTAAAAGAATTGAAGTTTTTTACTTTGCATACTTTTTTGATCAATAAATAGCTGTTGATACATCATGGTGGCATTTCAAAATGTTGGTTATTTCCATGAAAACCTGGACGTCAAATTTGTCAACTACTCATTGCCCCAACAAGTTTTGTTGAATGCAACCCACAAAGCAGTTGCGTCATGCAGTGATGCTTCTGCTGCACGACATGAAAGGCGATGGTGAAAAGAGGTTTCCTGTTAGTGACATACTGAAACATTGCAAGACACTTTTTATTTCATTATACCACATTTTTGAAGTGAAGAAAAATATTCTGATGTATCAACGCTATTTACAATTTCTAAAGACGTAATAAAATGGTTCACATTTTTTGAAATTTATGCTAGGAAGTGTTTGAAATGAGGACACGTGTGAATTCGTGCATAGTACGGACAAAGAAACAAATAAACCGTCATTTTATTGGACGTCGTGAATGAAAGACGTGAAAATTTACGATAATCTACTCGAAAAGCGAATTTTATCAAAGTGATAAAGAGTTTCCGTGTGTAAGAGTAGTATTTAAATATAATATTGACCTCAAAAATGAATAACGGAAAAAAGTTATTTAACATCGAAGATAATGGTAATTGAAGTAATCAGTTTCCTCACAAAATAGAGTATTTTTTCACGATTTATTTAGCTATACGAAGCATAGATAGTTATGAAAAGAAGCACTTAAAAATCTTAAGTGTGGCAGAATATCTCTATTCTAAATGACCTGTGGCTGATTCAAATGTTGATGAATATCTCCGCAAAAGTATATATCATGTAATATGTGTATAAATTTTTGCATAATTGTAGAATCCAATTGTGTAAAAATGTAAATCCTACACTTTAGCGAGCAATAATCTATCATATTTTTAGATTTTTTTTCGAATACCGCTCAAATTTTCTGAAAATTCTTAAAGAAGCTCTCTGACACGGTTTTCTTTAGAAGGATTGTTTCAATGTTTCTTAGAAAGTACGTATCGGCTTAGAAAAACAATGTGTGTATGTAAAAGAGAAATGTTATGTGTGTTCTATTGTTTGTCGAGGATTACTCTTTCCTGAAAGCGAGGAGATAAACCGATAAAACAATTAACTTACTATTTTGAGTTCGGTAACGGAAAAATTGCTAGCAAATGGTATGGACGATTTTCACTAGTCGCAAAGTTGCGTGTGTACTTTTCAACAAAGATTCACAGTCACCTAGATTTTCGAAAACAACCTCGTTATAAGTCCCCCTGGAAAAAATAAATTTAAAAATGTACAGCATGCGGTAGGCTATGTGACACGAATACCGGTGGGAGTGTGTGGGATGTATTCCGAGGGTCACGTGTCGGTGGACGACTGTCAACATCATTATACGCAAATTTCGTAAGCGAAACTGTTTGCGCATGCGCGGTCACCGCACTGAGGAGTGAGTGCTTCATGAAAGGAGTTTGTGATAAAAGCATCGCACATAGAATAAGAGTGCACTGTCATAAATTAGTTTTCAAAGGAGATTGCAATCAGGGAGGAAAATAAACAAATCTACAGGGCCCGTGGGCTGATTTCGCAGTTCACAAAACTCTGTGGGAAAACGGGGGTCTCATAATAAAATTAGCAAAGCTCGATGGAAGTGTCATTTGCATAAATTCTAAACTATAAAGTACCCAGTACAGAACTGTGGGGAACTCCACGGAAAATATATTTAGAATTTCGTGTATTCCTTACAACTTTCACATCTTGTTTTCTTTCATGAACAATTTTTAATTTGTTAACTGCTTTTAAAACGGTGGAACCCGGACGTTTTGAAGAATGAACAACATTGATGAACGAAGTAAATAACTAAACCTATTTCTTCGTTACAGTTTTCATGAAAAGGTGGTACCTCAGACTACATGTTTACTTTATGCAGAATCATATTTCATTATAATTGTGACTCATAATCAATTTTATGTTCCTTCTGAATTAAATAAATAGTTGACACGAACTTAATTTCTTTTTTTTACTTTTTTGTCGCCGTTAATGGTTTAATTAATATATATTTAGAATGTTATTGTTTAGAAGACAATGTTCAGAATGTAATTAGTATCGTCTTGTTAACCTTTGTAACATGATGGCTGACTTATTCTATTTGTCTAATACGATGTTCTTCGAGCTGGACTTCATTTACTGGATGCGAGGACCATTATTATTCCATTATTCTTTCGTAAATTATATTGTAAAAAGCGGAATAAAGGTTTATCTTATTCCTTCTTATAATTACTACCTACAAGGTGTATGGATCCTCGACCTGAGTTATGAGGACACGAGAGACCCTGTGGCGAGGAGAACAGCGTCGAGAGAGAGAGAGAGAGAAAGTGAGAGGGTGGCGGAGGACGGGAGGTCAGCACGTGCATCCAACAGCGCCGTCCACGTGCGAGCGATAACGCTACAAGGAGATAAACGACGATGTCCGCTCCATTTGAAAGGTGAAACGAAGTACGCGTTAGTGCTGCTGCTTCTGCTGGTACTGGTACTGGCACCGGCGCCGTTGCCTTTACGAGCGGAGATGCTATCGGACGCTGTCCACTTCAGGGCTGTCCCTCGAGGCGTTGAGGCCACGCGGTACACCGTCTCTGCCACTCCTGCACCGAAGAAAAACGTTCATAAAAAAAAGGTTAATTAACGTGCCTTATTTTTTTTTTCTTCCTTTGTTATAAACTGAATAGTTTTCTCAGAAATATATTTTTTTTCATGAGACGAAAATCCCGGGAAGTGAACTTGCGGTTACCCTTGGCGTCACTGAGCTTCTCGTTCCGGAGATACTCGACTTGAGGTGAATGCACCAGCACGAAAGAATGACGAACTTCTGTAACCAAAAGAGCAGAGATGTAAAAGAAAATTGTAAACTATGCTCGTGACAAGATAACGTAGTATAATTTTGTTAGTGATAACTTGATTAACACTACTTTTTTCAATATTTTGTTTATACGTTTTATTTTGTGCAACTAGTCAATACATACAATTTTTTTATGGTTCTTCCTAAAATGTTTATTTTAAATTTTAATTTTGGCTCGTTATTATGGTTTTGAGATTTTCACCACACCAAGCACCTGAGTCTCAAAATTTGAATTATTTAAATGAAATTTATAGAATGATTTTTTAAATTTTATTTTGTCCATGTATGGCGTGTGGCCACCCTGTCATTGCATGGCTCGTTTCATTCGCTTAATTCAATTGTCTTTTACGTCTTACAANCTGTCTCTTATACACATCTAGATGTGTATAAGAGACAGGTCTAGAGGCGGGGACACGTGTTGCCACCTTCACTGTTTACCCCTAAGGACGTCCAGGGCTGCGGGCCCACGACCTCTCGTATTGTGCTAACGAACGAGACATTCCGCAATGACAATATGAAAAGGGCGCCAGGCGTCAATGCGTTGCCTTTATGTGCTCATACTTCACACACATGAAACGCTTTATTCCCTGTTTTCATAAATGCTATGAATTCCGCGGAGCCACGGAGGTTACACGAGGCTCGTTTAGATGGACGGAAAAATCACCCGCTCGTACCCAGCAAACAAGCAAAAGAACTAGTATAATCGGGGTTAAAATAAAGTTTAGAGTGACGATTATTGGCGCATGAAATAATTTCTTTCAAACATGAAAAGGTTGTGTGTACGATACACCGCGTGTGGACTAAAGTAATTAGTTTGTCCGCTCATCACGAATTCTCATAAACAGTGTCTGGGGATTTATGGAGCACGCGTGTCCAAAGTTTGTTCCGGGTTTATGAGATGATGAAAACGACGTGAAGCCATGCATTTTGTTTTCAGCCAGCTATTCTGTCATCCTGAGTAGAACTTCGCTGAAGCTCTTCACCATTATGATAATCTTTAGAGAGAATCGGAAATGAATACATTATTAATTAATAATGGGACGAAATCGTCTTGTGGAACAATAAATACGTGCTCTAGTCTTAATTTAAATGCAAATCTTTTCTTATATTTTCCATAATTCTCTTTTTCTTCGTCCTTTTCTTGTGACCTCAGACCATGAAATGCAGAAATTTCACCAAAACTGGCTGAAACAAGAATATACGCTGGTAAAATTCTTTAGAGTCGTTTAATAAAAATTATTTATTTCATATTTTGATTTACTTTCAAGTTAGTGGAAGAAATTCAAAAGTTGATGGTATTTCTTATAATAAATGAACGCAACATTTTGTTGATTATATTGGCCCAGTTCTCTTTGTATTGATCTTACGCCTATGCCCACTGACAGACATCTCAAGTATAAAGTTTTGTGAACCATGAGACACGAATCGAGAGTATCTAAATATCTAGGAATTTTTTCAACTTGTCTAGGAATTTTTGCTGAAATTTTTGAATCCGCCTCTGCCTTAGGGTCCTTGATCGGAATTGATGGAATGGTCCCTTGCTTGCTTCCAGAGAGTAACTTAGTTTATTGTCCTCCACGTGGTCATACGCAGTTTGTACTGTTTTTTTTTACAATAAAATTATTATTATTAAATACTGAGAATGATAACTAAAATTTTCGTTGGTTAAAATACTATTCAACAAGTATTAAGCGTCGAATGCGTGTGATGTATTTTCATAAAAAAATTGATTCCATGACAATCCCAAGCAAGAAAACGGCGAAAATTCACGTCGTATGCCTCGCTTCTATCAATATTTTGGTACGATGCAATCGATCGATAACACTATAAAGTTTTCGAGAGAAATGAAAACATTACTGATTTTGTGGTTAAGTGTTTTCTGAACTAGCTACAATTCTGGAAACATTTCTTTAGTTTTATTTATGATATCGAATTCTAGCAATAGTCGTGCGTGATTTGTTTTGTCGTTCAGACATTCGTTTCTAGATTATGAAAAACGGTAAAAAATACAGATCATCTTTTGAACCTGTAAACGTTCGTGAGGGGTATCTCGTAAATTAACCGATTCTACTATTTCCCTCCTCAATACGAAATGTCTCCCAAAATCCATCTCCAAGTGAAAAAAAAACAAAAAAAAAACGTTATGTGTTATGAAGCTTAACGGGTATGAAAACTAACGCTGACACGGAATGGAACTGCAGGCGTGTATTCCTGAAAACAGTATAAATAATAAATTTTAAATAAATTTATTGTCAAAAAACAGTACAAACTGCGTATGACCACGTGGAGGGAAAAAAACTAATTTACTCTCCGGAAGCAAGCAAGGGACCATCCCATCAATTCCGATCAAGGGCCCTAAGGCATAGGCGGATTCAAAAAAAATTCAGTAGAAATTCCTAGATAAGATAAAAAGTTAGCTGCGAGTTATAATACTAATAGAATGTCAATATGTTTGTAATTTTAAGCAAAAAATTACATGTAAGTTATTATCGAACTATAGATTATTCTGAGTATAGTGCTTAAAAATTGAAATAACACTAAATTCACGATTTATTGTTACAATAGACCCGCCCCTAGACAAAGCCTAGAGAACCTGTATGATAAATCCGCCTCTACCCGAAGGAAAACCGGAGAAAAACCCGGGCCAGGATGGGGCTACAGAATTTATGTACACAAACGTGCCAATGTTGAGTACACATAAAACTAAATTAATATGAGCCATAAGACAACACAATCATGCAAGAAAATAGTTTTTGAAATTGTTATAAGTTGTTTAAAAAGTACTACAGCAATGGCGTGATAAAGTACAAGACGAATTTAACTTTTGTTAAAATCAATAAATTCTTTTACATTGTAGAAGCACTTTCAAGAAATGAACTTTCTTGAAAGGCGTTCGAACATCACTGTGTTTTAGACTTGATATTAGGGAATAATTGAACTCTTTTATACGGAAAACAATATTCATTTTGTTTGCCTTTTTTCCCATGTTTTGCACTGTTTTCCTTCTCTATCGGCTTCATTGTATTTGCGTAGTTTATGCCTATTGTTCAGAGAACGAACGTAATTGCTGTTGGTTAATTAATCTAGGCGGATCATTCCCCGAAGTACAATCAATAATTCAAGTTAATGGACGAGCTGATGTGCTTACAAATGGAGGATAGAGCAGAATCTAGGGGAAGAAGGGTTTTCTACTACAACTGCGCTTAAGTACACATGAAGGAAACAAGGAGGCGTACAAAGATTAGTTGGAGGCAGACTTATTGAAACGGAATTAGAATTAGACGTTTTATTGAGTCTGAAAACAAGCAAAAATATAATACGTTGTGTGAAAAAATTAATATAACCCGGTACCTTCCTTAAGAGTCCGACTTTCTTCATCCGATATATCCTTAACGAGTTAGGTAGGTCCAGGGAAAAATCCTGAATAAGTTAACATTGAGGCCTTGTGCAACTGAAAGAAAAATTACTTCTTAAAAATCTATAAAACGAGAAGATATTGACATAGAACATGATAAGAGAACATCAATATATACGCAACTTCGTGTGTAAAAAAGAACATCAATTTTTTATATTTGAGACTTTTTAAAATACATGAAAAATTCTAATTTATTTTGTAATGATAAGTTTTCCTTAAGTTATTTAATACATGCTGGAAACATACCTTTATGTGTCTAATATTTGTACAATTTAATGTGTGTACAAATTATACACCCTTTTTAACAGGTGTTTATGAGCGCAACTGTTTTAGAATAGTTAAGATAGTTTTACAGACATCTCAAAATATATGTTATTCTCGCTCTTCCAGCTATTTGAGAGATGTTCAACCCCTTGTAACTCGTACTTTATTCCCTATTACGGTAGTCGTGTATGATGCATCCATTGAGTGGTTGATTCTGTAGTAAAGAGAGGTGTTAAAGGCTTCTCGGTCACTCACGAATGTTTCACAGTGTTGGACATGCAGTATTTCGATCAAGTGGCAACTATCATTCGAAGAAATAGCCGTCGTCCAATGTTTTGGGTTTTTCTTGGTCCCTCCCTGTCTACGAGAATATATTCCTACTTCCAGGCATTTAACAAACAAGTCCTATTTCTTAAAGAACATTTCTTTAATTCGAAATTTTACGTGGAGTAATACACAGTTGAATTACTTTTTTTTTTTCGTGAAATGGCTTAGGCAATTCCTCATATCAGGACACCTTAAATTAACAAAGTCTTTTCAACTCATTGAATATTAGGTAATAATATGTAGAAATATGTTCATCAACATTGTTCATTGGAGAATGTTCGCCAACTGACTTCCAAGAAAATCTAGAACACCATTATTTGGCACAGGATTATGCGTGAATCATCCTACCACCTCCTTCTATTTTCTGTGAAACATGTAGAGTTCTTTATAATAATTTACTGGAATTTTCCTGATGTTTCAACCTGGAAATCAGAGTGAGTACATTCCAAATGTTGTACATTATCAGTGGATGTGTTGAGGAAACAAGCTGCTTCTAAGCAATGAGAAGGTGGACTGTAGGATCTCGGATGAAACAGGGTGTGATGGAAAGGAGTGAAGGGTGTGTAGAAAGGGGATGGAGCTGTCACACCCGATCTGAGTGAAACGCTGGGTGCGGTCAGCGCTCCGGACTCGGAAGGGTTCTCCCAGTGAAACACAGTGAACAAGATCTGTCGTCTCGAGGGACATTATATCCCCCTTTCATAAATAGCGAAATACGGCGGATATTCTGTGTTCGTACGTATTATGAAAGAAACGAAAATACGATTAATGTAATAATTTTTGCAAATTGGAAAATATAAGAACGTAAGTTATACATATATTTCTTCCTCCGTGTCTTCCTCTCCACACGTGGAGAATATATTCTAACGTACCCTTTGTGGGATAAAGCATACAAAAATAAATAAGATATATTGTAAATTAATTATTGGGTACAANCCCGTTCGCCTTCCACAACTGTACACCATTTCCACCCAAACCTAAACCCCGGAAGACCTTATCTACTGTATGAAGATGTGTCCCAGGTCTTCCGGGGTTTAGCTCTGGGTGGAAATGGTGTACAGTTGTGGAAGGCGAACGGGTGGTGTAGTGGTTGACACCCCTGCGATCAGGGGAGGGGGTGATCCCAGGTCTCTCTTTTCATGTCAGTAGTAATATCATGATTGTTTTGTAACTTAGATGAATGCTAGTAGGTTCAAGATGCTCCTAGAGATATTTGTCACTCGATGCTCCTCCAATGATGTGAGACAGCATGAGGCCTCTGGACACGAAGGAGACTAACTAAAGACACTGGGAGGCAAGACAAAGTCGATTTCCAGAGGAACTTGAGCTTGTCGTCACCACCTGTAATGGCATATGGCTGCGCAGACGAAGACATACTTTAACATCGTTGACAAATTTCTTATCTCTAGTCAGCTCTAAAGGCGACTCAGCTGTCACGTCCTACAGTTTGTTAACGTTCAGAGACGACCACTCCGCTTCCGATACTCTCTTTAAATAATAGTTCATCTTACTTAGAATTAAATATGAAATAGAGTCAGCGATCTCTGCTGTGGGTCATCCGTGAGAACATGAGACAGAGGATTCTATTTGGTATCGCCCTCTCTCTCGCACATTCTTTGGAAGGGGTAAGGTATTGTGCGCAACAGTCATTCGTCTGAGAGGGAAATTGAGTTTCCCCCACCTAAATCGATGTGCGAGAGAGACGGAGATCCCATACTTCGGGTCCCCCTTCGCACAACCGGTACATAAGTTCGCTGGGTGTATATCATATATTAGTCTATGATCCACGCGTATATCTGTTTCTCCATTTCTTTTACAGGCACCGCCCATTGTGCTTGGCGGTGCGCGCCGTGGCCTGGTGAGTTTCATGGCAGCGGGTGCGTCGCCCACCGTCGACGGATGAGCTCGGAGCCAAATATGACAGTGGACGATGAAATAAAGATGAGACGAGAGCGTGGCAGGGGGCTGTGGAAGTCTCGCCCTAAGGACATGAGACGCAGAGAGGGTGGAAAGGGTGGAAGGGACACTCCGGCTGCCTTCCTGCAGCCTTCACGACCGTCTCCGCTGCCGGAAATGCGTCATTCTCTCCAGCAACTTAGTCGTGGAATCTCTTCTCTAGCACTTTCTAAGGCACTTACAGTAAAAGCTCTCCTCTACGAGAAAAGTAGTTTTATCTCCTCGTCAAGAGTCGTGAATTATTCAGAGACTGTTTTGTGACAAGAAAAGTATTCATTTCTCCCTCTTTCGAAGGTCATTGATGAAATACCCGTCGTAAAAAATCTTATGTTTCGATATTACACACGTCAATTAAGTGCAGCCCCGAAGTAAGACAAGCAGTGACCGAATTTTGGCTTGCGTAATGAAAAAAAATAATTGTGGGTTGTTCTTCATACAGCACGCAGAGTGCAAGGGAATTCCCCTATGTTTAAGATGAGTTATTATCATTATCTAAGCATTTACCATTCCGAGTTCCCTTTATTAGAAGAAATGATTTCTACATATTTTAAAAATTTTACTATTAACGTATTCTCTTGAAACTTCTGGAACTCGTTTACCAATTTTTAAATTCTTTTTCTAAAATTATTTGGACTTTCTCCTGATATCTATTTAATGATTCGTAAAACAATGTTTGAGCAACTTTCTTGACTTATTAATTCAGAAATTATAATACAAAAGTGAAAATAAAATAAGCCATTACAAACTGCGTATGACCACGTGGAGGACAGTCAACTAATATACTCACCGGAAGCAAGCAAGGGAACATCCCATCTATTCTGATGAAGGGCCTGAAGCCAGAGTCGGATTTTACATATCAGCACACTTCTAAAATACGAATAAAAATAGTTTAAGTGTTTCAATATTATCAGAATGCCAACAAATTTGTGATTAATAAAACACAAAAATGTTATTTCACAAGTATGCATTATTGCAAACTATAGAGTCATTGGAAAATATTGTTTATACATTGTAACTATTAATATAAGTTTAAATTCGAGATTTATTATTTCAATAGACGCTTCCCCTAGGCGAGTTTATTGAATTATTTATATAAACTAAATTGACATAACTCTTGAGTTGTACATGTTAGTCGTTTTAAAATCAAGCGACCATCTGACTTTAAAATTAGCGCTTCACTCTGTCGTAATACATCTTCCGCAGCAAGTTCGTCATGAATGAAATCCTTATTTTCTATGATAATAACGAAATTGCATAGAGAGAGAAACCTGACCTAAATCACTAATACATCAAAGATGTGCAACGCAAACGGCCTGTGGACACACGCTCGTCACAACTCTAACCACCTCGAGTCCTTAATAAAGAGAAAAGTGTCGGGGTCGGAAATGTAATGAGGTATTTCTCATATTTACGGAAAATATTGCGAGTACTTTCTCATAGTGGTTTAAGTCAGCTGAAGTTGGTCACATCATTGTGTCTTGTCTTCCTCCCTTTCTCCCTTCGACACAAATAAGAGGTGAGAACATGGCCAAAGGGTTTATGATAATTTGTGCGTAGTAAATATCGTTGTTATGAGAAATTATGTACTCACAAGTTGTGGACACGACTGGCGTTTTCTTTTAATAAGGACTCCAACGATGTGCCTGTAAATTTTATATTACCTCTCTTCTTTTCTTAAGATAAAAAGAAGTTTAAAAAATATATTTTGAGGAGGAGCCTGTTCCCGGTGAACCGATGATCAAATAAACGATAGTCGGACAAACGAGGTTTTCCGGTTCTTGTGAAGTGAGGTGCTCCGTATCATTCCTTCGCAGCGTGCGGGAGGGAGTGAGAGAGGGACCTGAGGGGGTAGGCTGTAGGGCTGATAGGGGGGGAGTGGCAGTTGAGATAGCTAGCAGTGCTTCGCCTCTACGGCGCAGGGCTGGAAGGGCTGATGCTAGAGGTTGAAGGGTTTCCGGGGATTAATCGGAGGATAAATAGCGATGCACAGCTCTGGCGTGATTAAGTATTCCGGCTTGTGGCTCGGGAGGTTTCCCATTCAATTTGCGTTGTTCAAACAGAATTTGAAACTATACCCATTTGCTTTATCAATACATATTTCTTTAATATTTGTTCCTCCTGAGTGATAAACTGAATTGCTGAACTTAATATCGCTTTTTAGACGACATTTAATTTACCCACATTGATTTGTAGTTCTATTATTTAAAATTTATATTTTTCTCTCCTCAAAGAATGAAATTCATTTTAATATTTCCATGTAATATATCAGAAAGTTTTAAATAATTGGAAGTTTTTCTTATTCTGTCGTTTGATGCTTCTGTATAATATTTTTCATGGTTCCACTAAACGGAAAATAAAATGGACTGATACAGGATTTAATTAATTATTTATTCGTTCAAATTTGAGAATGATAACACATGAAGTCCATCACACATAACCAGTGATGGCATCTGACCACTTAGCGCAAACTGTTTGTTGAATTTATAATAGTTTATCGAATCGGTTTCTCGAAATATCTGTGAAAAATAATTAATAAAATTTCTCCCAGAAAAGAGTTGTGTTATTAGTTTACTTAATTGTCTCCTAAAATAACATGCAACATTATTTAGATTTAGTTTGCAATAACCGACTTATACATGGGGGATTTTAACGAGAAGTTACAAATGTTTTCCCTAGATTAACCCGACTATACAAAAAATTAAACAGAAACACTTATCAGAAACTCATTTAAATTAAAAATGATATAATCTGTTTCGTTGGATTTCATTTACATTTATTGTTCTAGGTGATCCAGTCCTTGATATTTGCCGTTGCATTTCCATTCATAAGAAATAAAAAGTATTGAACGTACGCTGAATTTTATCTCTTTAATTTAACTTATCGAAAGTGCCTCCCCCCCCCAGGGGACTTACATCTAGTAAGTACGTGTTTGGCAAACACGGGGCCCCGAACTGAGTCTGGCATTACTTCCACTTACTTATGCTAGACTCCTTCCTTTCTCCTTTCTGACCTCCCTTGGTCACCTCTTGTTCTTTTCGATCCCGACGCTGTTAGGACTAGGGTATCTTTCATTTTCCTCATATTTTGTCCTACCCCTCATTTTTTGTCCCCCTTTATTTTTTGTCCTCAATGTTTTGATGTATGTTTAGAGATATGTTTTGGTATGTTGTAATTCAGGAGGGTTTTTAGTGGGTATGGTTGAGTCATTCGGCGAGTCCCACACCCGGGGAGAGACACGTCGGCTCTCCATAGTGCGTAACTGCATTTTCCCTACCTGTACAAGTTTTTAGGGCTCCAATGACCTTTGATGTTGAGAGCCGTAAAGCTCCACAAAAAAATCGAAAGTGGCAATTGTTTCTTACTGTTACACACTTCCCCCTCCCCTTCTCCCCAGGTTCGTTGAATCCTTTGTGAAGTGAAAGGAGATAATGTAACACTGCCATCCAAGATTTGTTTCCATTCTCAGAGAAACGAAAACTAAACGCATGTGTTTCTAAGTACCAGCTGCATTCTTGGAACGTATTTCTACACATTAGGGATGAAGTGCGTAGGGACGGCGTCTATTGAGACAATAAATCTCGGATTTTGTGTATTTTAATATTTACGAATTATAAACAATATTTTCCTGAAAATCTATAGATTGATAATAATGCGCACTTCTGAATGGCTTTCTTGTGTTTTATTAAATTCAAATTTGTTGGTAGTCTATTACTATTATAACACGTACCGAACAATTTTTATCCTTATATTAAGAGTGTGCTGAAATAGTGAATTTAGTGTTATTTCAATTCTTATGATTTGTATACACTATACTCAGAATAATATATAGTTCGGTAATAATTCGTACATGTAGAATAATTTTTTTGTGTTAAATTACAAACACGTTGATATGCTATTAATATTATAACTCGTAGTTAACTTTTTATCTTATCTAGGAATTTTTGCTGAAATTTTTGAATCCGCCT
>NNCF01125898.1:78916-96119 GCA_002313205.1 Laupala kohalensis | reverse complement strand
ATGCAGCTTGTAATTGTTTTTCACTATAAATTAATTATTATTATTTTTATTATTAAGTTGATGTGTGACACCGCTTCCCAAAGCCACTCTAGTTTATACAGGAAACTAGTTGTGAAATATTATAATCTTGTCGTGTGTTCTGATATGTTGGAGCACGAGACCAAATTATAATATTCCTTCATAATCCTGTCAGTGACAAATGCTCTTTGACGACTTCCAATGGATCTTGAAGAGCCGATGTCTGACGCTCGTAATACCGAGAATGAACCATAACTTTCGCATTTCGCCTCGGTAAGCTCGCATTAAAGCCTTGCTCTAAGCATTTACCGTCGCTGCGTAAGATCGTAAACCCAACGTACGTGGCACAAAGGTAAGGAGGAGTCTGGTGAAACTTGAACCGCGGGCGAAACATCTAAGCCGCTGTAAGCAACAGTTAGAGAGTGTATCTCAGCCACCTCGCGACCTCCAGTGCCCCTCGTCACAGGGCGCAAGACTGAGGAACAGAAATGTTCAAATCAACAGCGAAGGGCTCGGCCTCGATTTAGGTCATTTTTAGGCTTCCTCGATTCGAATATGTCCAACTTTAAATCTTTATTAAAACTCAAAAATAGTACAAAAGAGGCCGGAAAGTTAGACTTATTAGATCGAAGCATTCCCTTTTATTTCTTAAAAAAATAGAGCAATTTACCACAATCGTCCTGTCGTTCATTATATCTTAAGTATCAAATTTGTTCGTTTGATTGTTTATTTATTAATTTTATAACGTAGTCATTCTATAAGCCATAAAAACGTAAAATAAATTGCAATAATTTCTCTTCTCTACATTATTTCCATAACGCGTTCATTACACTTCTTCGATAACATTCCGTATTTCACATATATTCGTTGCGAATTCCTCAAACTTCTCAAATAACGATTTGGTTCTCATTTATTCTTTTAACTTACTCTCTCCCTTCCATATTAAATGTTACACATCCATATCTCTGGATCATATATATTATGGGATTGTCCCATAGAACTTGCAGATTTTGCATCCAATTTATAGACACACTTCTCATAATTTCTCATCCCAAATCGTTCTAAATATCTCCCAGTCATTATTTTGACAACTCTTCGTGACAATTTGAACTATTTTATATTTGTTCTTGTAAAATAAAAATTAATAATAAACTCATAAAGCTTGCGTCCCTTTTCTGATTTGATCCATCTAGTTTGCCATGCACACATTATGACCCTATGCAGTGACGGGTCTAGATCGGGAGGGGCTAACCGGGGGAGCATTTCTGTTTAAAAATCGTGGTTTTACAATACAAATGTTATGAATATTATTTGTAAATAAAATACATCTATTCATCAAATAGATAATCAGCAATTAACCATATTAAATAGAAACCAAATTTATTAATTGTTTCAAGTGGCAAAGAATACCTTTATCTGTTGAGAGTTCAGGTCCAATGCGCTAAGGGGGCTAAAGCCCCCCCCCCTTTGTAGATCCGCCACTGACCCTATATAATTCTTTGATTCCCCTTATCAGTTGCAACTGACACTCCATTTACTATGATCCTGTCTTGCTTTCTTCAAAATTTTCTTAAATTTCTTGTTACTTATATATCTAGAGGCATGTCCCTTATAATACGTACAATATATTATAACCCCTTATAATACGTACGGCCAGTCCCTTATAATTTATATTCCACATGAACTGCGTCTGTTCGATGCGCCGAAACACAGGCACCATATCTCAACATTGTCCATTGTAGCCCCTTTATATGGATACATTGATTTGGGTGGGGCCGGCTATGGACAGAGCCCCGCACATAGACCTAAAACGGTATTTTGTACCCCTTTCCCCTATATATAATTTCCCCTAATTACCCTTTGCACAACTGGACGAGGAAGCTGCTGACCCATGAATCTACAGTGGTTGTCATTGTCTTTAGTTACAACAGAGTGTTTTTATACTATTAGTTCAAGAGGATTCGTCAAAGGGGATGAAATAGAAAACTTTTTACTCACCAACGTTTCGAGTGTAATTACATTCTTCGTCAGGGCACGTTATGAACAGCTACACTCATCCCTTTTTCTCTGTATCCATTTATAACAAGTCCTGATGAAGCATGTAATTACATTCGAAACAATGGCGAGTTAATGGTTTTTTATTTCATCCTCTTGGGCCAATTCTCAAGAAATAATGAGTGGCCAAGAAATATTTNTCATCCTCTTGGGCCAATTCTCAAGAAATAATGAGTGGCCAAGAAATATTTTCAACTGAGTTTTTTTTTCTTCCTTCCGGAAAGTATATCACATTCATATGTAATACGTTTTATTATAGTACTTCGTAATCATCAATCATTACTTATAAAATAAATTTGAAAGTGCACAAACCCGTTGGACGAGAAAACTCTTCTAAGTCGCTAAACTAATCGTGATGAAATTTGGAAGACATAGCCAAAAATCAGAGTTCTCCTGCTCCGTTGAAATACATTTAACATTATGTATGTATATTTACATTTTACTATAGATCAAGTAAAAATAAGACATTGACACAAATATTTATATGAATTTGAAATATTTATATGAAGTGTTATGGGTGCCTTCATCGTTTCTCATCTTTTCTAAGGATGAACGCTGAGGCTTAAAATTGCATGAACGCTGATTACGAAATAAGAAGAGGAGATATACACTGCGAAGTAAAATTAGCGGTGCACATCCTTCATCTCATCATAACTTCTACATTTTAAAACGTTTTAATAGAAATTTGGGGTGGATGTGCTCCTGCGTGTTCTCTACACACTCCTCATTTCACCCCTTTAAACATTTAACTTCTTTTTGTAAATTGTTTATCCCAGGTTTAAATTGGTAAATTTGTGACAAAAAGCATTCGGTGTCATTAAACGTGAGCAGTGCATTTGTATAAAAATATGGGTTATTCCATCTAACCATCCTTGTTGTAGTGTCCTGCCCCATTACTACCCTTAGTTTTACGAGAATAGGATATTGAATTACTTGTTGTATTTAAACACCAAAATTTAATTTGATCGCTCAAACAGTTTCCCCTTATTTTAAATTAAAACGGAGAAAAATGCCATAACTTTTGCCTCAGTTCAATTTTTTACACCTACGAAATGATTAGCCGCGGCATTGCGACCTTCGTGCTGCAAAAAGGATACAACCTTACTGTCTTCGACGTACTACCAGGAGGTTGAGGTACTCACACGCTAAGACGAAAGTACGGCTTTCGTGATTATTCTGTCTCGAGTCAAGTGCCCCTTTCAGGTAGTACTTCACGTAAGATCTTGTCAAAAGTGAATGGACTTCCTGTAGTTCATGAACTTCACTATTACGGTATATTATAATTAGATTACTCACTTATATAGTAAAATTTGTTTCAAAATAACATTTAAAATTGGTGTGTATGGTCGTAAAAAGTGCGATCGATGTCATGTTATGGATGAATGGAACGAACATCGAATATATCCGTAGCGATCCGCAAAAATACATACACATACGTCCCAAAATTCTCAATGATGCGGGTTCTGAGTGGGATTTCACATTTAAATCGATGTCACATTTAAAGATTAAAAGTGAGCAATACTTAAGGTAGCACTTCACGTAAGATCTTGTCAAAAGTTAAAGGACTACAAGTTGTTCATGAACTTAACTAATAAAGCATATTCTAATTAGATTACTCACTTATATAGTGAAATTTGTTTCAAAATAGATTGAGAAGTGTGTTTAAACATTTGAAATTAGTGTGTATGATCGTAAATGATAAAAATTCATTCGAAATTTCATACTTTTAATGTGACTGTACTGGATTGTGACTTAGAGAAGAAAAAAAAATTAAATTTNTGATCGTAAATGATAAAAATTCATTCGAAATTTCATACTTTTAATGTGATTCTACTGGATTGTGACTTAGAGAAGAAAAAAAAATTAAATTTAAAATACACCGTATGATATCAAACTATTACAATAATATTTATTTAAAACTTATTAGATTAGTTGGGATATAACACAAGTATTAAACCATGAATTTCAGTAAAATTCGAACTAAAATAATACATGTTATTTTACACTTTATTCGCGGCAACGTTGTATTTTACATTTATTGTTGGTGGCATTGTAAATCATAGCTGAGCTTGTTACTTGAAAACAACGCGTAAATAGTTTTTGGGGTTACTTCCGACGTTCATTATTCGTAGAATGACTTAAAAACCATCTTGTTTCATGTGGAAAGGCAAAGAAATTGTATTGCATCGACATATAGCTCAAAGTAATTTATTTCAATTTAAATTTGAAAAAAAGGAAAATTGTACATCAATGCTCTCATCTCTTTGAACTTCATGCACTGGGAAAGTTAGAAGGCCGTGGCATTAGTTTCCTCATTCTGGTGGTGAAAGGCGAAATACGTTGTTCGCTTGATGTAGTGCGTCGTCGTCACGTTTCACTACCGTAAACTCAATTAGGCTGACATTTTACTTTTTATCGAATATATCATTTTAGATCCCGTGACTTATGATTGTCATGGGGTTTTCATACTTTTAGAATACCAGTGGATAATTTCCAAAAGTTTTAAGAAATTCTTACATTTGTTTATATAGTTGTTTGTTTTTTCAGTTAAAGTTGAAAATTCGTGAAATCCCATAAGAAACCATGTTAAACTAAAGTTGCAATAATCCGCAAACTATTCTCGTGAAGGTCATGAAACTTTGTCCACTAGTTAACAGTCATATTAGCTACAAGTTTACGAAATATAAACAAAATCTTACATTTTCGAGTTTATGTGAAGTACTACCTTAAATATGCAATACTCATTGTGACGAATTTGTCACTACCTAAATCTGGCATGTGACATAACCCCATCTTTGTCTGATTTTTTTCTCCGGGTAGAGGCGGATGTTATAGACTGTGGGCTCTTGCATGGAAGCGGCAGTGTACTGAAATAATGAATCTCGAATTTAATATTATATTGATAGTTACGTTTCTTAAACAATGTATTCCGAATCTATAGTTGCGAATGATGAGCATGTGTGGTAAATCCTTATCAGTGCTTGAAGGAACGCTGGAGAATTAAGATTTTCATTTTTTATAATTTTAAAACTTGATTACATAACGAAAAATAAAGTCTCACGTCGCTCTTAAAGATTAAAGAAAGAATAAATACGAGAAGAACGTGGGGAAAAGTGATTAAAGGGAAAATTTTATAGCTATTTGTTAAAGTGCAAATATTTTAAAACATTTTTATTGAAATATAGAAAAATGTTTTTTATATTAATTTTTCATCAATGGAACAATTGAGCAGATGGAGATACAATACTGGAAACACAAGTAAAATGCTTTAAGCTAGTGCATTGGAAAATCTCGTTAACTCTTCAAAAAAAATTACCGTAATATTTTTTCATAACATATCCTCTTTAAAAGCAGAATCTGCTTGCCAATTCTGAGTTTCACTGTTTGATGTAATTGCGTCTCATGTAGAATTTGTTCCGAACGAATTTGGAAGAGCTGCGTCATATTAAAGCGTGTTAACCCACAAATCAGGCGAACGGCTGCTCGTGTAATAAAATTTACTCCATATTCTCACTGCTCTGACTCCGAAACGGTGGCGCCTGCCAACAAAAATTCACTGCGGATTTGTCAATCGCCGGCTGAAATATTGTATCACGTATCCACAGACAAACGAGAGCGGACGAATTTGCACGATTCATTCCTATAAAAAAATGTCCATTGATATTTATAAACTTGTACATCTTCAACGTTAACCTCTTAAATTCGATATAAGTATCCAATGAAGTCAGTAGAAACGAGCAAATGGCCAAATTGGTGAACACATAGTTATTGTAAAATGTATGAATATGACACCTTTTTTTTCTTCAAACTTTAAAGACACAAAAAAATTGTAACTCTTTGTCATATAAAATGAATTTTTCATATCTATAAAATTAAAGTGGATAACAATACAAATAGCACACAATTTGTGAAATGTACTAAGTCCAATCTCACTTTCATAGTGATATGTGTCTCTTATACTTTATAGATCTGTCTCTTTTTGTACCCTTCCTTAGGCGAATAAGGAATCAAAGTCTGTAGCTTGGATCTTCTTTTCGGTCGTAATTGATTTAACTAATAACACAACTTGGAACATAGTAGACTGTATGTCTTTCTCACGCTTCCCATTCTTCAGTACCGGAATTTTACAACCAGTTTCAATTTCACTATATGATTCGTTCACCTATTCAAATCTACTGAATGCACGAGAAATGATTGGCTCATTGCACCTCTTTATGAAATTGGCCAGAGACTTAGCACTTCTGTCATTTTGTGATGGTCTTCAGAACTCCTTATAGTGTACTGTGGACTTTGCCTTGAAGATACCTTTTACACCATGGCGTTTTCCACCTTTCTTCTGATAAGTGTCCTATTGCTGATAGTTTTTTTCATACAAATGTTGAAACTAAAATGGCACTGCCTCTCAGTTTATTCTGCATTAACTGCCAAAAATAGCGGTGCCACTGTTAGTTACTAACAGCAGTTAACTTATCTATTACATCACATTTTTTACGTATGAAAAATCAAATTTTTATTAACACATCATACTCGTTGGCGGAACATCACGTCATTTACATACTAAGGCACTCAATTTTTAACTCCCCACCCTTCGACCCCCTTGACGTGACTCTGACCTCGTTCCTCAAGCTATTCCTACTGTAAGTAATATTGTGCTGAAAATTTAAATAATTTTCACTTTTCTTATATTTCGTGGTTATAGCATTCAAAATATGTATTAACGTCCAATCTAGTACTTTATTTTCAGATAAACATTTATAATATCGTAAATTTATATTTTGCACGTGATTGACCGACATCGGCGGTCTCATGTTAACGTCCTCGCTTCGACGTTCCTGCAGAGTGGAAGAGCGTAGGTTCAAACCCTGCTCGGTCGAACTATGTGAGGTTTTCTGCTGGGGTTTTCCCTCACCTACTCAAGACAAATGTCGGTTCGGTACCATAAGTTCCCCGGAACCCAACAACTCTCGTTCCCAATTCCCTCTCCCTAGTCCAACGGTTAGGTGGAAGAGCAGGTCTTAAGGTCTGAACCTCGCCAAAAGTTATGAACAAATAAATAAATATTGTAGAAATAATGAATTATTACGAGTGAAACTAAAAATGTATCACTCAAGTGGAACCCTATGTGACAATAAATGAGCAAACTTTTGATTAAATTGTTTATCGTTTTAAGTTAATTTTGTACATGAATATTCACTGTTATGAAAGCAGCATCTTCAATGTATTTTGTATTGCTTAACGCTTTTAATGCATCCCGAAATGAATGGTATATTTAAATCACCATAATTTGTAAGCGTCTCGCACACCATCGTAACGTAATATATGAACGTTTTCTTGGAGAAAGAAAATAACTATTTTTCCCCGTTGTTGTCTGAGGTGCAGGGGTGGATTTATGGAGGGGTTACCTGTCCCCACTCCTAAAACAGATGAAAAAAAAAAATTCTCCTCTTTTGTAAATTGTTGAAATCGTGTCAGAGTTGCTTGTACTAGAGCACTTCCCCAGCGGGGCTCTCAAGGCACGTTGTCGGGGGGCACCGCGTGGAGGTTCCTCAATGACCTGGTCGTTGAACTCGACCACCGCCTGATCCCAGAAGGCCTCCTAATGACGGGAATGACAAGGGTGATGAGCGAATGAGGTGAGAGGTGAATGATGATGAGTGAAGGTTGTAGTGGAATGAAAGGGAGAGGAAATGAGAGTACCGCGAGAAGACGTGACACAAACCCGCTTGTCCACCACTGCAAATTCTCCTGGGATCAACTCGTATTTGAGCCACTGGAGGTCGAATACGAGGGTTAACCTATTTTGTAATTTAAATTAATTTAAAAAAGTTTGTTAAGTAGGCCATTTATTTGCATTAGGTTGTTAAACATAATCTCACAAAATCATAAACTTAAAACTTCATCATTTAACACCAAATTGTCAATTACTGCAGATCTCCGGAGATCGAAGTTTCCTCCAAATTGAATTCGTGGATCTGCCACTGCTGCAGTCGTAGTAGCAAATCAAGAAGAATTACGTCACTTCACTTCCTTGCCATCGCAATAATATCGTGGATAACACAATTATTCAAATGCTGACCAGGGTTTTCCTCCAGTTTTCCTTCAGGTAGGGGAGGATTTTATGTATAGGTTCTCAAGACTCTTGCCTAGAGTCGATGTTCTATTGAAATAATTAATCTCGAATTTAGTTATTTTAATAGTCACGATTTATAAACAAAATATTACGAATAATTAATAGTTTGATAATAATACGCACTGGTGAACAATTGTTTTATTAAATACAAATTTATTGGTATTCATTGGATATTATAACACATACTTAACTTTTTATTCATCTTAGGTATGTGCTGAAATTTTTCAATCCGCCGCTGCCTTAGGGCCCTTGATCGGAATTGATAGGATGGTCCCTTGGGTGGTTCCAGAGAGTAAATTAGTGTATTGTCTCCATGTGATTATACGTAGATTGTAACTACTTTTTTCACAATAAATTGATTTATATTTATCAATACTACTTTTTCAACACATATGAATTGTCATGAATTCATTTCCGAAAATACGTCTAACTAGTCGCAACCGTTACAATCGCTCAAAATATGAGTTAAATAATAACACTTTGCCTCCCTGGAATGCTACCACCCCTATGTCCGTGCCTAGAGGGCCTATAAATAAATCTGCCTCTCGTTCACATTATCTTCCATATGATTAGTATGCGTAGTCATCCGTTGGAGCGCTGCAATCGGGGACATTGTAGCGATGCTGTTATATGGTGCGTTCGCCTTTAAGACGACCTCGTTCGACATCAGCGAAACGCTTCTCGATCTCCCCCCTCTCCGTCGCCCTCGCGCGCCACTCTTCATAACTCGCGCAAATTTAACCTCACAGAGTGCTACGCGAAGTGCACCCGCTGGCCGCTGCGCAGCGCTACTGTACACTGACCTTGCGTTGCATCTGACTGGGACTTGCGAACTCCTAGAAATTATGAAAGTTTAATGAACGTTTAAACGAGGTAAGTTTCATGCACTCATACAAATAAAATTACCTAACAATATCGATATTTCTATTTAACAATAATTCATACTAATATATAAATGCGTATCGCGAAAGTGTGTCTGTCTGTTTGCTACCTGATCACAACTAAAACACTGGATCGATCGTGATGAAATTTGGAAAGAATATAGTTAAGATGTTCAGGATGAACAAAGGCTAGCTTTTATTTTTTAAATGTGTGAAAAGAAAGATAGAAAATAATTTTGACCGTAAATGTCGATGAAATCGGGAAAAAGAGAGGTACGTTCTCCTACGCCGCCTAAACGGTTAGAGACGGGTAACAACTATGAAGGTCAATATTTTAAGCCTCAAAGAGTTCTACAAGAAAGTCCGCGACAGCATGTCTATCTACAAAGATTTACCCACTTTATCAGAAAACGTTACTAAACATGAGTGTTAAAATACTTCAATTTAAGAGAGTATTTTAAGAAGGAAAACGTCAATCATGATCTTCTTTTTTTAAATCTTTAAGTGTAAAATTTGGACGAATGGTTTAGATTGTAAAACCGTTCCAATGAAGTGGTACAGCCACACTGCCGCCGTTGTGTCTTACCTTGGAAGCAAAAATTCGACCTGCGCTCATCCCGGCAAGTGGTTTTGTTGGTCCAAGAAGTAAAAAAAATTCCGGGCAATGCCGGATTATCAGCTAGTATATATTGTCTTCCCTATCTGTGCTATACGTATAGTTCCCCTTTCCCGTGCGTTTTTCTAACACCTCTCTTGCCGGTGAAAACCATTTTCTATTTTTCCATCAATTGTATGTCTCGTATGTATTTGTAAGTCTGGTTTCGTAACTTTACTTTGCCCCATACATTCATTTTTTGACAGACAAAATCGCAGCCAGTTTATAAATTTAGCAATTTTTTTAGATCGTTATAAATTTTGTGTACAACCTTTTTAGTGATATTTTTTTGAGAAAAATACATTTAGGAATAAATTCATGTGTCGGCATACTCACATATTTTCTGGAACAAAAATTAATATGGGGCTTTCCCTTGACCTCGGGGGAACCAGAATAGAACTTTTATCTTGTTTAACCATCCTTGCAACATTATAATGGACGCGTCTGATTTCTATAAATAAAAAATTATAACCATTCCAATAACTTCGTTTAATCAAAAGTTTCATGTTTGTTTTCTATTCATTAACAAGTGAAAAACGGCCGTGACAGAATCATTTATATTTTATCGCTGTTACGCAAATAAGCATAATTGATACAAAATATAGTTTTCCATTCCAATATTAAAATTAACTTCGTATTGAATAAATACTGTGCCAACATTCAGCATACAAATCATTTCATGTAATATCAAGTGTTCATTAATAAGTAAATGAATTTAAAGAAAAAATATAAATGTAACAAATGTGAAAATATATTTATGTTTATCGAGGAGTGTAATTTTGCGAATGAATCCCATGTGATATATTTACTTGTTTTAACAAATGTATTTATTCCCACGTTATCAATTTCATAACTCAGCTTCTAATTAATAAAATCATTTGACATGATTTTTGTTGTAGACCTAAATGAGGATGGGTGGAGTTTTACAGGGATATGCTTAGTCTTCTTCCCTAAAGTATTGTGAAGCAAAACAGATTTTAAAAAACTATATTATGTGCGACGTCGCTTTAATAAGCAATTCATTTCAGGTCCTGTAAAATCAAAAATGTAGTCATAGAAATATGTGGGTAGGGCTCCACGTACGGTGTAGGATAAAGGTAAAAAAATATTTCAATTTTTGTATAAATTGAAAATAACACATATGAGTCACTCCATGAGTCGGGCTGCGAAAATCTACCTTGTCATTTGTCCCAGGAATAACAGAGAAATATTTATGGAGACTTTATTGTCCCTAGAAAACTTTCTTGACAATTACAGTATATATTTCTATAGTTGAGGAAAAAAGGATACTCCTGAAAACCTGTAGTTGATACCACAGTCCAATTCCTACTTGGAGTTCTGTTTATGGAAATCATAGTAACGACGTGGAGCCTCGAGAGCACATCCGGATTAAGGACAATGCTCTCCAAGAGTTGAGCACCGCGTGTTGACTCATCCATTCCGCTCACAGAACGCAGTGGAGGGGTCACTTCTGGCTGTCATGCGTGCAGTTGTCACGCACTTGTCCCCTCTTGGGGCAACGCGAGCGCATCCGCTGTCCACCACATAGCTACTACGCGGCATGTGCACTTTTACCGTCAACATTTTCCAAAACGGTCCGTGTCCAGTTCACATACATCATGTATAATCGTTGAGAAACTATGATTGTGTACTTCCAGAGCGCAAGTTTCTATTATGTAGGTAAACAGATCAGTTGACCCAACCTGGCTTCGCACCGAGTAATTGTTATGATACGTTTTAACCTCCGTGATAGTTTATAATAGACGAAAATAACACATTTACCAAGGGGAGGATGTATTTTGCCGAAAGGAAAAGAAAATATTATTTATTTCTATTGTTTCGCTACATTTATATAATTTTGTAATTTTTAGGGGTGTTCTCCAAAATATTTCAGATCTCGTTGGAACTTTGCGAATCGGGACAGGGAGAATATATCAGGGTTTTCTGGAGTTATATGTATGTGTATGTTTTGCATATAAACTCACGAGCGAATCAAAATGATATGTGAGGTTCCTGCAGAGGGTTACTTATGGACGTCCTACCCTCTACGTCAGTGGTTTTCTTTTTAAGAAACACAAGAAAGTATCTTTTCCGTATTAAAATTTGAGCGTAGTATAATATTGTTTGTAATGAAATTTTATTTTCATGAACTATCTCATCGGTATGTTGAAAAGGAAGATGTACTTTGCAGTTTTTTTTGTTTTTTTTGTTCCCTGAATTTCCTCCACGCTTGTCCCGTGAACAGCACTTGTTCTCTTAAGATGAATCGATAGCAATTCACTTGTCCTCTTTTTTACTCTGTATGCAGATTCTAGAACATTCTCCGGAACGAGTCCAAGAAGCCCTATTGGAGCCTTGCCCACACATCTATTCCACTCGACAACGACTCGCAGATAATTTTTGCGCGCCGTTACGAGAACGCTTCCAAACTACCCCATTGCAGATCATTTATATTTAAAACAACATGGATGGAGGAATTAGCGAAGACACTGACACATCGGAAGTTGGCGCTACTCGCTTCAATGCCTACAGTGCTCTGTCTTGCCCCATCCCCTCACTTCTCCAACGAAGGAAGTTTCCAAACCGCTTCCCTCGCGACTCTGCCTCATCAATCTCCCCACCTTTCCCCCTCCCCCCACCACGTTCACCGTCTTCGAGCGCAGTCTGAAAAAAAGCGCCAGTAGGAACTTAATTTCTCCCTCGCACCCATAACTTACTCTTTTCTTACATAATTCCGATCTTTCTTTTCCGCGTAGCGATGAATTCATTAAAACAAGGCGTAAAAAGATCCCGATTTGCGAGTGGGATGGGGATGACGAAGGAGTAGTTGCTGAGAGGCATAACGTTCTGCGGCGCAGCACTCAGGCGCAGCTCGTTCACTGGTGAAAGTCTTAAGTGTTGGTAATGGAGTCAGCACAGCGTAGCACTCACTTTCAGCGTGGAATATCACGCGTTGCACTTTTCTTTGCCATGATAAACTTCGCCAGGCCCTCCACACCCGCCCCACTTTGTTTCTTAATTTCTTTCCTTTTTCCCTCGCGCGTTCATTTTCATGCTTTTGTGTGTATGGTTACTCTGAGTGCTCGAGATGAAAAGCAGTTATTAACGCATATGTGTGAGCGCCGCACTTCACTTTACTGTGTTCGAATCTCCTTTGTTTTCCCCCGGAAATACGGAAGTTGATTTTCATGTTGATGTAGACGTTTCGAAATAAATAGAAATCTCGTTTATCCGGACCAACCGGGAAAATCTGGGTTATCCGGATGATAAGGGCAAAAAACTATAAAACAATGAACAGGTGAACATTCGCAACGTATTCCATATGAAAATTATATGTATAAAAATATTAAGAACACTGAGTATGGACAAATGTGGATGTTGAATCATTTCACAGCAGAGATAATCATAATAAAGTCATTGTCAAAAACAGCCGTTACAAACCGCTTGTGACCACCTGGAGGACAATAAACTAATTTTCTCTCCGGAAGTAAGCTGGGGCCATACCGTCATTTCCGATCAAGGATCTTACGTACAGGTGGATTAAACATTTCAGCACACTCCTAAGATGAGAAAAAAAACAGTAAGCTATGTGTTGTAACATGAACTGAATACCAACAAATTTGTATTTAATATAACTCAAAAAGTTATTTTCCATGGACGTCCAAACTATAGATAATTTGAGAAATATTCCTTATAAATCGTAATTATAAAAATAACTCTAAATTCAAGATTAATTATTACAATAGCTTACGGCAGGAACCTAGAGAGTCTGTAAATAAAATCCTCCTCTGCCCGAAGGAAAACCCAAGAAAAACCCGGGCACGGATAGGGCTACAGAATTTATGTACGCAACCGTGCCAAGGTCGAGTACAGATCAAACTAAACGTATATGAATAATGAGAAACAAGCATAGCGTGCAGGAAGTGTTCAATTTCGCATTATACATTGAATGAAATGCATTACTTAAACGATTTTCTCGAAACATAGAGTCTACACAAATAACTTTTTTAAATTTAAAACTTTTGGAAAGCCGTTTTAATTGTTAATAAAATGTGCGAATAAACGAAGGTTGAATATAAGAGTTTCTACTGTTACACGAGAAATCATGAGTGATGAAAAAAAAATACCCTTTTCCCTGTCAGAACCTCGAGTAAATCTTAAATTATTTAGTAGTCGTTAAACATTTATTTATTATTATTCTAACTATTTATTCATTGTTGAAAAAATTGGAATAAAATTCGTCTTATGTTCCAAGTACTACAATTTCATTCAATAATTCAATGGAAAAATCTTCTCTTTTCATGGGAATAAAACTTACTGGTACAACAAAAGAAAGAATTGAATACATTTTAGTTTTTAATTATTCATTAGATTTGGATCCGAATTAAAAGGAAATTTTGTTTATGCATTGACATATATAAACCATTTGCGTCAAACTTGCGTTGGCCAACACGTTCCAATTTTTTATATGAAATATTCCACAACTTTCGGAAAACTAATGAGTTTTCGATTAAATTATTATTGGAGGCGGAAGAGAAAGGTTTTTAACTATTCATGGTGTTCGTACACCGGCGCTTCTACTGCAGAAAGCGTGTTCGCATACGTCATTCATGTGCTTCAAGCTTTATTCATATAGATTGATCAGCAATGAACGAGTTGCTCTTTGTGATTGGCTCTCGTGGATGTATTGTGTAGCATTCTGACGGACAGGAAGAAAGCCACTTATGCCTATTTAGCCTTTTGCAGAAATTACTCCAAGTGAACAATCGCGAAATTGTCGAAATTGAAATGGTTTTCCGAATTACATTTTATCTTTGAAAACACGCGCACAACTCTGATTATTGAATTAATTTCCAAAAATACGGAATCAAAAATCACTGTCAATAGCAGTTATCAATCCTCCTCCCGAATTGGATACCAAAACAATATTAATTACTCTGTAAAATTTACATTTTTATTAGTGTTTTAATATGATGTTTTTGGCAGCTTAGCAATCGGATGTGAATTGATCGCAGAATGTATTTTACTATATGATTAAATTCCAATGAAATAACGATAATTAACATGAAAGCTCAGTGGAAATGAATTTGAGGGGCAGTGAGCATGACCTTGCGGTATCATTTGCAATATCTCTCAGGAAATTTGCATTTTACGTTGATTTAAAACAGAACTAATTTGTCGCTCACATCCGTTGAGTCATTGAACAAAACATTATAGAATGTTTAAATTCTTTAAACAGTCATTTAAATCTAAGAATTTCTTGTCTGCTCAAAGAAAACACTAAGATAATGATAATGTCTGGAGTGTGTCCAACTTACCAATTATGCTTCTTACCATCAGGAGTATATTAGTAAGAAAACTGAAGTAGATGAGTTTGATTATCATCGTATACAAATTAATGGTTCAAAACTATTGGCCAAAATTGTCATAAATATTGTCACGTTCATTTTCGTTATAAGTTCGATGTACGCAAATGTGTTTGGGCGCTCTGTATGCTGATTTTAAGTCCGTCAAACAATATTTTATTCATTGTTGTAATCTTAGACATATTCTAGATCTACCATTACGTCCATTAAATAATCAAGATACATAAATAAATAAAAAGTTCGTAAGCTGTAAATTATTTGTCTTACACACGTTCCTATGGTTCCTGTGTTATACTGCTAACTCATAAATTGTTCAAAAAATTGTCTCCCAGGTATCTCTCTTCTTATCTTTGTGTCCTGCGACTAGAGAGCATTAACGTCGGACAAAAGAGCGACGAGAAAGAGAACAAAACATCGTGTATTTTACTTCGTATAACTTATTCAAATGAGGGGAAAGTGCCCCACCCGTGGCTCAAGTGGTAGTGTTGTCGCTCGTCAGCAAGTCGTCCCTGGTTCGATTCCCGATGAAGCCAAAATATTAGTAGCTTTTTCACATTAATGTCCCAATATGTACTGTTTACTGAAAAGCGAACCCTCCTTCTTCTATCCAGCTCCTCCTAGTATCAATAACTCTAACTATCACTAAATACTTCTACTAACCCCTCCTTGTGGGCCAAGTTGTTGGTAAACCCACCTAAGCGGCCCACCTACTAACAACACCCTACCACCCAACTCCTAACTCGTATCGCTCCATGAAGATAAGCTTCTATAGCACGTTACATTTCCCATTTACAAATACAACAATAAGAAATTGTAGAGGAAGGTAACTCCAATAGCAGGATTTTCTCAAGAGGTTCCTTTTTTTGGGGGGGGGCGGCTTTACGGCTCTCAACATCAAAGGTCATTGGAGCCCGCTACCGACTGCGCCATCCCGCTCGCCACCCGTGCCCGTCCACAAGTTGAATGAGAATGGTAGCTGGGGTGGCGAGCGGGATGGCGCAGTCGGTAGGCGCATGAGCGCGCAAAGCTCAAGGTCCCGGGTTCGATCCCCGGTCCCGTCTCCCATTTTCATTCGACGTAACATGATTAATCAACCATACCCACTAAAACCCCTCCTGAATTACAACATATCAAAATATATATCATTACATCAAAACATTACAAGGAAAATGAAAGATACCCTAGCCCTCGCAACCTACTAGCGTCGGGATCGAAAAGAACAAGAGGTGACCAAGGAAGGTCAGGAAAGAGAAAGGAAGGAACCTTGCACAAGTAAGTGGAAGTAATTCCAGACTCAGCTCGGGTCCCCGTGTTTGCCATACACGTACTTACTAGAGGTTCCTAATTGTATCACGGCAACATATTCTTGTACGTGTTCTTTGTGATATTATTTTTTCTGGTTATGGTCATTATCAGACTTTTTGTGCCTGTTTCATATCTAATGTTATTTGTCTCTTTTGTTGCAGATCTCATGCGCGCATTGAGCGTGTCCTCCTTGGAGCATGGATGACGAACGCGGGCGTGCGCGTGCGGACGTGAGGGCGCAAGCCGCTGGACCTGGCCGACCGCCTCCACGCGTCACCACCTCGTGCTCCAGTTGCTGCTGCCGTGGCCTGGTGATGGCGCTGGCGCTGATCGCCATGTTGCCTTCCGCGGCGGACGCCATCTGCCCGTCCAAATGCGCGTGTGACGATGAGGTGCTGCGGGCCACGTGTGAGAGCACGGGGCTCGAAGTGGTGCCCATCCAGCTCAATCCAGAGGTAGTTTTATACTCTAATGGTCTTATGCGTGACTCGGTGGGTAGATGACTGGGGATCGACCTCCGGTGGGGTGTGAGATTTTTTGTCACACATCAACATCCAGACTGTCTACCAGGCCCATTCTGCCTTCTGTAAAATCAGTATCGGGTCTATCCTGGAGTCAAAACTGCCGAAGCGAGATGCTTGTCACATCTTCTTCTCCTCCTAGTGATAAGACCTAATAATATTACTCATTTTCACTCATTTAGAGACACACACACTCGATTAGAGCAGATATATTTACTGTTATTCCCATAGCGTGTGGCATGTCATCCCTCGAGTCTTTATTTTATTTTTTT
>NNCF01125898.1:41529-78728 GCA_002313205.1 Laupala kohalensis | reverse complement strand
GGGGGGGGCAAAAATGAGGAAATTGTAATATACCCTAGCCCTAATGGTATCGGGATCGCAAAGAACAAGAGGTGACCGAGGGAGGTCTGGAAAGAGAAAGGAAGGAGCATTGCACAAGTAAGTGGAAGTAATGCCAGACTCAGCTCCGGGTCCCGTGTTTGCCAAACACGTACTTACTAGATGTGAGTCCCCTGGGGGGGTCGAGTCTTTAATGTCCGAGCACTTACCATCATTTCCGGGGAAATATATTAATAAATTTACTGTCAAAAACGTTGTAACGTAATACACATAATCATGTTGGGGATTACAAACTAATTTATTTTGCGAGAGAAATGAGTTTATAAATATATCTAGTAAGTCGTTATAGAAATGAAAAATTAGAAACAAGAAACCAAGCAACCAAGGGACCATCCCATCAATTCCGATCAAATTTGGTTCTAAGGCAACGGCGGATTCATTATTTTTGCGCCTAAGGTAAAATCATAATTAGTGCCCCCTTAAATAAAAATAAACACAGCTACTTAAATAAAAATATGCCCCCTTAAATAAAAATATACCTAGCTAAAGTCTACATCAGCAGTTGTTATTTCGAAATTTGCATTTCTCTTTTTATCTGGAATTCCAAATGTAAATAAATACTTAGTTCATACTCAGTACCTTTCTACATTATTTTGCATAATTGTCAAGAGAGATGTACATAAAAATTGAAAAATGATCAAGAAATGACTTGTACAAAACTTTTTTTTTAATTGACAAGTTAACAAAATTTAATTTAACTTTAAGGATTTTAGATGTTAAGGTTTTTGAACTTTCGACATTCTGATACAAACGATCCGATATCGTTTCTGAGGATTCAATACCCTATTGTTATTTATTCAGTATTGTTATATATTCAATATTGCAATGTACCTGTTCTGTAGTGATATATTTAATTTCACTCGGATATTAAAATCATTACGAAAAACGATACAACGGTGATTAAATGTTTCTATACAAATATTTGTAACTTTCCCTAGAAAGAATTGACGATTTCCTAGATTATTCGTGTCGTACATTGATTTATCTAAAATTTATGCACTAGAATTTTTAAAAATTCGTTTTTCCAAATTATTTTTACACGAGATATATAATGCTCTACAATTTCAGCAACCAGAAATAAATGTAGAATGTTCTGGCAATCAGAATGGTGATTAAAAGGTCGTGAGAACAATGGGTTATTAAAAATTGACTGTCAATTCCAAAAAATCGATATCGTTCGTAATAAAGCAGCTAATGAAGACTGGCGCTTTGCGTTTGCTCGGATCCATTATTGAATAGCTCGAATATCGTGTATGAACTGTATGTTCAGTAAAGCACAAAAATGAAAGCAGCGTGGAGTGTTTATTTTTTATATGATCCACGAAACAATGCAGAATTACTAGAATGACGCTGAATGGTGATGATAATTTATTTACCTCATTGTTGAGGAAGAAAGATACTATTGCCATTTGTTTATGAATAGACGTATCTAGGGATATTAATAAATCTCATTTCTATTCAATGGGTTTTACGAACAATATGTTTCTATTTTATTTATAATAACGCATATTAATTTTGAGGAGAATTTGAGGTTTCCACTTCACCTATTTGGCAAAATGTACATTAAATAATTATTTAATTTCTATATAAAGAAGTTGCTGTATAAAGAACAACATCCCACTGGAGACAATCAAGCTTACTGACGATCTGCGGATCAGGTAGCAATGGGAACTAAAAAGAAGAGAATAAATCATTCCATTCATAACCCATCGTACTTGGGTCTTCACGTTCATGCAACTCAGAGAACAAAGTACTACTGATGATAAAGTAATTGACTTGAATATTTATCATACTAGTATCAAATTTATTCCAGTGTGTACCGCTTCGATGGGGAAAACGCGATAATTTGTGTCCGATTTTTTTTAAATTAAAAGTGTAATTTGAAATAAAATACGAGTATTAAATTCATGTTCACATATTAAGCATTAGCTCAAGTATTGATTAAATTATTTCTTCGGCAATAATTCAGAATATCGTTTCCTTTAGTATTTCTCGTGTTCGTACAATAAGTTAATGTAAAGAGTAAATTAAAAGTAAAACATTTGTTCTAACTAGTAATAAAATAACAAAATGCAATAATACTTTTAATTCTAAGGAAAGATATATTTTCCCATTGCATTCTGCTAAAATAAAACTAGAAGTAATCTTGTTTCTAGATAAAAGAGAAATTTGAATTTTCGAAAAGCGTAAACGAAAATTCTTCTGTACCCAGAAACAGAACAACATTACGTCTGGTTGAAGGAAGGTTTATAATGAACTTCGTTACCGAAATATTAGCCAGATCATTTAAAAAAGATTATGAAAATTGCATTAAATTAGGATTGTGTATATTATCGGTGAACATATTGCCAACTGTCTTTGAGCATTAATTTGTTTTCCAGCCTCTTTCCTTTTATCGAGTTCTTTGTTTTCTCTCTCAAATGCATTTTGATTCGCAAATCATTTGAATTTTGAATATGACAATGAATATTCAATTGATATCAATGGGAATTCAGGAACGATTATGTGCGAAAAAAAATAATTAAACATGACGGAGTTAATGCTAAATAGTAGTATCAGATTGCAAAATTGTCCTAACTTTACCCCCAATATTGGGAAGGAAGTTGACCCCTAGTGTGTCCAATACAGAATGTGTGGTGTGTTACAGGTTCGTGCCATCAGTCTGAGAGGGAATCGCATCTCCTCTCTGCACATGTCCTTCTCTTTCTATATGAACCTGCGGTCTCTCGACGTGTCACGAAACCGAGTGACGTCACTGGGCGCTCGAGTTTTCGAGTTCCAAGAGAAGTTGGAAACCCTCAACATCAGTGGCAACGAGGTGAGTCCTTCTGCTATTGTTGATTGAAATCAAAAAAAGTATATTAATATTTTTAACAATTACCCTTGGTTCCTAGGATACCTAATATCGCGTCTTAACAGCAAATTTAAAATCATATGAATTTTTTTTAGAAATAAAATGCTGAGTTCAAACATTCAATCTCATTCTACTTCAATTAACGTCCATTATATAATCAAAATAAATAAATGATTTGAGACTTACGACATTATGATGAATGAATACCATATATTATAGGTATAAGTTACACAACGTTTCATCTTCATGATGAAGTTGTAGTCAGGTTTTACAAATTATAACAAGAAACAACACGATGACTACAACTTCAACAAAGCCGAAACGTTGTGTACCTTATATCACAAAATATATAGTTTTCGTCCATCTTGAATTATTTTTCAATCTCATAATAAAAAAAAATCACCCTTGAATCAGTGTAATGTAACGTCGCATTACAGTAAAGTGAAACTATCAATAAGCAAGGACTTCGTGTAGATCTATAATAGTAGATCATTATTCTACAGCCATCATATTGAAACATTACATATACTTTGTTTACTGGTGACTGTTTTGTATTTTAAACTGGTCTCGGGATAAACGAGGCACTGGAAACAAATTGTAAGAGTTAATTTAATTAGAGAACAAACCGGAAGTTTGGTAGTGTTCTCTTGACGACCTGATCCCTGCAGTAATTGGAGCATCGATGCATGATCCTTGAGGGATGCCAGCCAAATGCCTCCTCCAGCCCCTCAAGGAGCTCCTCGAAGCACATGTGTCCACTCACATATCCTGAGAAGCACTCAGAGGCAATCCCTTTCAGACAAGGATCACGTTTGATCAATCCAACTCTGTGGTGGTCGGAGGCGTTACAGATTGTGACGGATCATACTGAGACCAGGTGGAAATACGAAACTGGAAACACAAATACCTGTTTTCATATTGTAATTGATTATTGGTTGCAATGCTAAAAGAATTACGTGTGTTGTCTACACAAGAATGAAAAACGTAACTTTACTGTGATTTATTTTTATGACAGCTTAAATAAAACTGATAATATAATTAGTAATGCTAATTAAAATCTTGCTCTCAAAGTGAACTTATTGCACCTAAGGTGAAAATATTGTATCTAAAAGCTGCATTTATGCAAGTTATTTTAATGAGCGCTAATGATCCAGACACTTGATTTTGAGTGCATGCATTTGTGGGCGTTGCATTGTCTCTGATGCTATTGTTAATAAATTTGTATTTTAAGTGATTTTCTGGAATAATGACAGTACAAAAACAATGTATGTTTATTCAATTCCAGTTTAATAATTAATCGAAATATATTTTATTAATATTCTGCAGGTGTGGGGGGGGCACGCATGTAAGATTTTAAATCCGCCGAATATCATATGACCTCTACGCAATAATTTTTCATCATACATAAAATAACATATTTTAATTCCAAGACGAACCACTGGTCTCCTTTAAAAAAACTGACACTTACGTAGTCTGACTAACCTAATAGATCCTGATATTTTCCCATTGTTCGGGACTGAACCAAATCAATCCACTCCAACAACTTCACCCCAATTTCTGTTCGTTACTCAAGTCCCATGTCAATTCAGAAGCTCTCCTTCCCAATTCCTTCAGCCTTATCATGATTAGAATATGGATTGAAAATCAACTATAAGTAAATAGGTATGCGTGGAAATGGTGTACAATTGTGGAAGACGAACGGTGGTGTAGTGGTTAACACCCCTGCTATCAAAGCAGGAGTCCCGGGTTCGATTCTAGACTCGTCGCCATTTTCACTGGACCGAAAGTTGCCACATATCTTCTCCACGTTTAGGGTACACGGAAGAAATATATATGGATAAATAATAAATATAAACTACAATTTTCATCGTTTTCTGAAACATGCCTCGTCTCCTGCGAAAAGTTTATGAATGTACGATTTCCTTCATATATTTCTGATATGCGATGTGTATTTTGAACCCTTTCTCTACATCACAGAAGATCAGGAGGCTTTTTTTTTTCAAGCGGCTCCATTAAGGCTAAGTGGATTTACGGATAAAGTTTTGTTTTGAGTCTGACGAATCGCTAAAAGCTGTTTCCCTTTCGTGCATATTGATATCCTCTGCGTTTATTGAATTCGAAGGGCGAAAAACTGTCGTCAGCTGTCGTTCGACTCGATGCTTTTCGCTCGAGCTTCCCGGTTCATCATCAATACATTTCACTTGCCTTCTCATCGGCGGCGATTGGCGGCGCCATCACTTGTACCAACTTCATCCCACCGCATTTCCCTGCTCTCAAAATTTCCTCTCTTGTAATCGTCGTCTTTTATAGCATTTGTCAGTTTCGTATAAAACGCAAAATTTCTCATTATAAGTTTTAAATTCTATATACAATAAAGCAACCCTTGATTCACTGGTGATTTTACTCATTTTACGAAATCCGTTAAATAAATGCTTGACATATGCTTCCCAGCAAAGTTCTATAGATGTGATATTATCTTTAATTTTCTGGGAGTTTGAGCTTCTCTGGTGTGAAAATTTCAAAGTAAATATTTCAATAATTTTGTGACCTAAAATTGCCAGTATCGTCCATGACAGCTTTGCTATTAATTTTCCGAAAAAGTGCTCGGAGACGTAATCCAAGATTTGATTGATGTATTTCCTCTTTTTATTTTTACGTGGGGGTTCGTCAACAGCAAGGTCATTAGAGCCCAATTTCCTCATGTTGAGGGAGTAGCAGACGTAGATATGAAACGTTTATTTTTCATTTTTGCTTCAAAAGACCGTTTTTTATTAGCGCATTGACAAAGTAAACTATGAAAAAGTATGTTCTTTGGAATGCATGACATTCGTATTTTCTGATATTAAGAAAGAAAACCCCGCTACCATAGTCTTTATCCATTTAAAACATTTTTTAATGTTTTGTTCATCTGTGAGTATTTATCTCAGATACCGCATTAATGAGACATGCTTTGCATTACACGAACCCCACATTCCTCTAATTATCTAGACCGCCTGTGTGCCGCCTGGTTCTCTTATCTCCGGTATGGGGATGTGTCTCAGGTCTTTCGGGGGTTAAGACTGGGCGGAAATGGTGCACAGCCGTGGAAGGCGAAGGGATGGTGTTGTGGTTAACACCCCTGCGATCGTGCAGGGGTCCCAGGTTCGATTCATTGTTCGTCGCCATTTTCACCTGGCTGAAAGTTACCACATATCTTTTACGCGGAAAAAATACATGCTTAAAAACGTACTTCACCGATCATTGAAATGAGATAATAGCTATAATTGTTGACAGTGACATACATTACATCTTACGCTGAAAATATTTATTTTCATAAATTGACTAATTTTAAAATTACAAATATACCAGAAGTTCAGTTTTCTTTCTAGAAAATTTCCCGTAGTATTTTCACATCACTGACACAATATGACATTTCAAAAAGAATGTTCATTTTTTCCAAGGTGATGCATAAATCACGAAACAACGGAGCTCGTTCGCTATACTTCTACATGTTCATGTGTATTTCGAATAAGGTAAACGAGTTCCTGTTTGTACTGGTAGACACTAATTAAATCATGTTTTTTCTTCAATACAATTCATAAAGTTGTGTCATAAAACGATTGGAATAAAAATAAACAATACAATTATACTTCTCAGTTATTTGACTAACTTGGAGCTCTAGACCCAAATTCAAACCCTTTACACAATATCTTATACTGAGCAAAAGGACGTGATTTGAAATCTTGGTGATCTGTATAGTTGACACGAAAGAACAAACATGGTTGTTCCGTGGAAAAAAGAGTGGAATAACAATTGTTGTTGACATTTGCCTGCAGGTGATGCGTGTTTCATATTTCTCTTAAATTCGCCAAGATCTAACTGCCTGCGGCGTTGACGTTTAAATGGCGGCGTTTACTTGTAAAGTCACAACGGAAGGAAAACGTGTAAAGCAGCACTGGTTGGTTGATCTTAAATTGCTGAAAGGCAGATTGATCAAAAGAATACCGCGTCTCTTGTTTTCTTTTAAAGTGGGCAATTATAATAACACTCGTGTTCGATAATAATTCCTGTAGGGACGTGAAAAATATTTTTAAAAATTGTCGAAGTTTTTGAGGAAAATTTCCTTTGTGAAATTTTGAAACAGGTTGCCGACAATGATAGACACTATGAAAAAACTATTAAGGAAATGGATGCATTTCATTAATTAGCCTCGAGTGTTCGAGAAATTTAAAAGGAATATAGTCATATTCTCTTTAATTTATTTTCAATAATTTCTACAATATTCCCTTCTCTCAAGAAAGCGTAATTCGACAATTCTCTCGTTAAGTGAAGCTGTCGATTGGCTGATATATTTCCTGCCGCCAACGCGACTTCCGATAGAAGCGTATTCATTTCCATGCGTTCCCTTATTGTCAATATCCCCGACTGTGGCTTGGAATGTCATTATTCTAACGAATATTCGAACTTAAATTTGAAAAATGGGAAAATAATTGGACTCATTTCGAAGCCATTACGGCCTAATAATTGCATTCCTACTATTACCAGATATTAGGAGCGAAATTAATGAAAGGTTTGGTATTTAAAGAATATAGAAATACAGTAGAATCTCATTATAGCAGACTAATAGGGATTATAGATTGTCCCTTTTAACGAACATTTGCTTTACAACGAATAATTCGTTTAACGTGTTCTAAAACTTCTGTATATAGCAAAAAGTGATGAATATTCTTCAGTTTAAACATTTACAATAGTTTCCCAGTCGCCTGTTTTTCTCTTTCTCCCATTCGCACCACCGCAAAAGCAGAAAAAAAATCCCGTACAGAAGTTGAACTTGGAAACACGAACATGTTCTACGTTAACTATAACCCAACAAGGGAAGAAAGTCCTCTTCATTGTAGTTGAGTAAAATGAAATACGACCATTATCTATTTAAACATTTTCTCACTCTTTTAATTCGTTTGATTTGGAAATTCCTGAAGTAACTCATGGTAGGGATTCATAGTCATCATCCGGTTGTGAAGATGTTTTGATTTCGTATTTTTGCTAGCGCGTGCTTTTGATATTCAATCGTACAACTGTTCCAATCTACAATCTTGCCACGTTACGGAACGTCAAAAAAAAAAAAAAAAGTAATCAGATATTTTGCAGAGAAAGCGTAGTGGGTGTACTAAAATATGTTGAATTATGGTGTGTGCAATGAATGTGAGAGAGTTTGATTCCAGGTACAAAAATTATTTGCGACTCGAAGAATTAAACGCCGTAAATTCGCTGTGGTTTTAAATATGTGAAATATGCCCTGCGTGACACTGTTGAGGGTTCAAAACTTGTGAAAAAGAGAAATTCGAAACAATTAGCGAGGGATTTTAATTATTGTTTTGACGACACTTAATACCCTGTAGATATAATGAAGTATTAGGATGAGCAATATCGCTCCTTGGCTGCGACAATGGTACGACAAAAAAAATTGGCGTGTTTCGGTGACGGGCATAAGAAGAATCGTTCTCGCGAACACTTTAGGGGGCAAAACAACTCCATTGTGCTTCAATTCCTTGCCGAAAGCGCGGGCCAAACTATTATTCCAGAAAATAGTACTGTCGTGTATCAAATGTTTTTGAGTATTACAAGTGACTTGTTCAGGTGCATGTGTTCGAGTTGTGTTGAGTGTGGTCAATAGTTGCGTGTGTGTGTTGCCGACAGATCGCCACTGTGAGCAAAGACGCGTTCCGCGGCCTCCGCTCGCTGCGAGTGCTGGATCTGAGCGAGAACATGTTGAAAGAATGGCCGGCTACGGCGCTCACTGACACCGTCGACTTGGCGGAGCTGTACCTCACTTCCAACCAGCTGATGGCGTTCGCAGACCGGACCTTCGAGCGTCTGGGTCAGCTGCGAGTGCTGCGTTTGGATGACAACCTCATATCGGAGGTGAGTTCTTACTGCTCGCTGAAGTGACGTAAGTATCATCAACATGGCGGATCTTTTTCCCTCTGCAGTTGGAACAAATTTTGGATCTCAAACATCCTTTTCAATGAATATTTTGACAAGGTATTTCCTTATACCTCTGAAGAAGTTCTTCTCCTGGATAATCTATCCTTGTTTGAGGTTCCACAAGGTTCCCGCAAGATATTCCGAACCCCCTTCATTTTTCGATCTTTGTACTTCCAACTGTGAACCATCCAAACCCAAATTTGCCAGAAATTATCCCAAATTTAAACTTTAACTATATATATATCCAAATATTGATAACGTGACCTTGGCAAAGGCAGAAGATCACAAAATATTGAACAATATAATTCAAATATTGGTGATCAGAACTGTGGGTGGTGGGGAGACGGTGAAATGGCCGTGTCCACCTGCAGTAATGGAGGTGGCACTGTCTCGTGAGGGTATCCCTATCGAGACGTCATCTCTTAGGGGGATTCTAAAAAAGATCGAAGAGAGAAGAAGAGTCATTATTGAACTTGAATCGGTGTATAAATATTATAAATCTATTTATGGCCGAATAATATTTAATTACATGATCCCTTATCCTGATTGCTATTCGGTCTCATACATATAAATTTCTTCATATATGCAAATACAAGAATTCTACTCTACTCTAGTTTCTTTCATACAATCTTTATTCTACAAAATTTTATCTTTCCTTATCTCATCTCATCGTACTCTGATAAATCCTATTTATCTTAATTTATTTCAATTCTCTTGGTTCTTCTTTTAAAACCACCTTCATATTTTCGATCCTTTTGTGTTTTGTGTTTCATACTTTCAAACTTATTGTAATTTTATTTTATTTAATTTTACTTTATTCTATTTTATTCATTTTAATTCATTTCATATCATGTCTATCTATACTTATCTTTTCATTTTTACTTTTTCACTTTTTACTTGTTTTCATTTACTTGCATCGCAGCCTGGTATCCAGAACACATCTTCTTAAGTGAAGGCAGGTTATCTGGCTCATAAAAATGAGAGTACATCATTTTCTCTCCGTTCATTGTTCATAGTTATATCCTTGTAGTTGAGATTACACATTCATAAATTAGCGACATTGATGGATGAGTGCCTATGAAATAATAATAATAATAATACACTACATTTTTATATAATTGGCATATTACTAATAGTTTAAGTCCTTCACCACACACCAAGAAAACACGCCACAAAATATATAAAACCTGTATTCAGATTGAAGCGTAGATGTTACATTTATCAATTAACGCTGGTAGAAATCAAAAGTTAAGGAAAATTTTTGACATGAAGCGGTTGTAGAGTGAAGGTAATATGTCGTATATTGCAAGTGACTCGCCTCTATCGGACACTCTCCCATCTACTGGAAAAACTTCTCTGCCAATTTCTCCATCGATGTAAACCAGGCTTTACGTATTACACGTAAAACGTTATATAACGACAGGAATAGATAAACCTTATCAAATTCTTGTGAATGAAATCTCTGAGAGTAACATTCATGAAATATTTATAATTAGGGGTGTACCTAGGGAGGAGATATGGGCAATCAATATCCCTCTAGAAATTAAAGAAAAATTTTTCTTTTTGTGCTTGTTCAATTATTTGTAGGTGTATTCACATAAATGGCTGCTCCTCTTTCTTAATTACATTTTTATATTGCGATCTCCTTATTCTTGTATGTGTCGTTGTAAGCTTAATTTGTATTCTAAAGTTAAAATTTAAATTTAATTTTCTCTCTCTCTCATCAAAATATAAGTTATCTAAGACTATTCGTTTTGTTGAATATATGATCACAACTCATATTCTATACCTTCTCGCTATCTCTCTTCCAAATTCCATCAAAATTAGTTTTAGACGACAAACTTGGCAACAGGCATATAAGTGCAATTTCACATTCATAATATTAGTAAGGATTCGTGGATTATTTAACATGTGTAGTACGTGTACGTAGCACAATCGATGTCGTGAGCGTCGAGGGCTCGAATCGAAATCCTATCGCCCCTAACGACCCTCCGTCCTTCGCTTCGGTGCACAGCGCAGAGCAGCGATTCGAGAATAATCCTGGAGATAGGACGAGATGTCAACAGCATGTACGCTGCTTCCTTGTAATGGAAGTGTTCGTTTTGGGCTGCGCGGAGGGAGAGTGCAATCTCACGAGCGAATGTGACCTGCAAACGATTCCGCTTTGCACAGTTGGGATATTAGCAGCGGATCGGTTTCTGTGTGCACTGCAGAACTGCCTTGACAATGTCACGTGTTAATGCTTTCCGTTTTCAAAGGAAGACATTCAAAGTGAGGGGAGTAATTTCTATGTATAAGTAAATAATGTATTGCCAAATTAGTTGGAGGTCATCCGTAAGTTACGTAACGCAAAACTTATCATTTTAACCCCCCCCCAACCATAGCGAACCTGTAACGACACATCTTATCCCTCACTCAATAATTACGTAAAGCTAACACTACCTTCTCCCTCGTCAAGAAATGTACTGTATTTTTTCGTACTTTTTGGAAAATGAGATAAATTTTGATACACTGACTTAATTGTTCTTTCCTCATTGCATGGATTACAGTGACCAACATTAAGATTTTATAAACGCCCTATAAAACGTAGCGTTGCGTGTAACACCATGCTCAGACCCGAAACACCAAACCCTTCGTAATGCAGTCAAACGGTTACAACCCCCCTCCCTCTCTCTTCGCCAGAGTGCGTAAGTAATTTATGAATGTCTTTTTAAAAACTGTACATGACTACGTGGAGAACAACGAGCTAATTTACTCTACAAAAAAACGAGTAATGTTAACAATTTAATTTTTAATTCAATCAATTTTGAACAAAATCCTCTAAGAAAAACCGCAGAAAACTCCGAGCCGCGTTGAGGTAAGGGATTACGTACACAACCGAACCAAGATTGAGAAGTAAAAATGTCACAAATATAAATACTAACAAAAAATTGGAATAAATATACATTAAAATAATTTTGGTACTTTAATCAATGACATTTAAAAATTTGAAATCAGGAAAAAAATCTCTACAATTTATCGACTGAAAATAAATTAGTGATAAAAAATTCCTGTGGATACTTCTGAATCGGAATACTATGTAAATTTGAGAGTATGGTTGTTTCAGCTTTCTCTACAATGACATCACGCCTCAAACGACAAAACTGGAAAAGCTCAGTTTTTCTACTCGTTCTCTGAAAATACTCGCTTACAAAATAACCTGTTTAAGAATTCATTGATTTAAAAATTAAATTGGTAAACGTATTAAGATAATTGTTTCAAAACTTTGGGAATATTTTGAAACACGTTATTCATTCTCACACACACGTATTTCAATCAAACATTTTATGCATCGTAAAAGGATTAAGACAGGCAAAGTTTGACTCTGAAGGCGCTGAGGAGGTAACCTTCAAAATGATCTCTAGCTGCTCTTTTGTCTGATTCATGACAGAATATAACATTTGAAAATGAACAGAAAGTTATATGGGATCTTCGTTTTTATACTCAATTGTGACACTCAACCTACTTAGACATGAAATGTTGCATTATCTACGGTCAGGTATAAATGGTGAAGGACCGGAACTCGAACCCGGAACATTCTGCAATGGCCCGCAGGTGTGCTACCACTGCACCACCTGCCTCGACTCCCAAAGCTCGTTCACCAGACAAGGTGGGTGTAGTAGACGGCATTGGGAGTTGAGGTGGGTGGCGCAGTGGTAACAAACCTGCGGCCATTCTCCATTTTCACCTGCCCAAACACAGTGTTGCATTCAATAGTATTATTTATTCAAAAGAGTGTTGTGTAGCTATTATTTGATCGGAGATGTGTGTGAAAATTATGCAACTAATGGTATGTTTTTTTATCTATTGTAGTATTTGTAAATGGGAAATGTAACGTTCTATTGAAGCTTATCTACATGGACCGATAGGAATTAGGAATTGGGTGGTCGGCCATTGTTAATAGGTGGGGCGGTTAGCTGGGTTTACCAACAACTTTGCCCACGTGGAGGGGTTAGTAGAAGTAGTTAGTAATAGAGTTATTATACTAGGAGGTGGATAGAGAAAGGAGGGTTCGCTTTTCAGCAGACACAGCTATATGAGCGGGGACATTAATGTGAAAACCTATAATTTTTTTCTGGCCCCACCGGGAATTGATCTCAGGATGACTTGATGAGCAAGAACGCTGCCACCAGATGAGCTAATGGTATGTTTGGACGCCCTATAAGTCGTGTGTTCATGATTCGTGTGCAGGTTCCAACGGGCGCGTTGAGGCGGTTGCCTGCGCTGAAGCAATTGGGTCTCAACAACAACCTGGTGCAGATGTTGGCAGACGAATCTCTCCCTGCATTGCGCGACCTAAGAGCTCTGCATCTACGCGACAACGAATTGGCGTATGTCCATCGCGCGGCTTTCGACGGGTTGCCGACGTTGCAGGTAATTATCATAATGGTAATATTAATCAGATCTACTCTGTGTGGAATATGGAGTTTTAAACGTTTTGTGTTTATGGATGTCTGGATGAACGTATTCAAAATAGGTAGGTAGGTAAGAATATACATGGTTAGTATAGCTGTGTATTAGGATAGTTCTTCAAAAATCAAATTTTCAAATTTGGACGGGCCATCCTTCCATTTTGTTTAATGTCTTTAAGTAAACCTTCCATTTAATTTTCAGGTTTAAAAAAATATTGTAGGGTATCTACCTAATTAGAATATCAAAATTTTAAAACTTGGTGGCAACTAATTGAATGTAACGACATTTACGCTGTCCACTTTAGTTCAATATTTGCAATTCCTTTTTTGATTTGTTACAGATGTGGACTTTATTTTGTATGCGAACGTAAGGACCACCAACAATTTCAAGAACTGTGCCTAGTTATTTTCTTTTCTTTCCGTGAATAAATGTATAGCATCGATGTTGTTTTAATATATTTTTAAATGATCAGCATGATCTTTTGATTTGGAACTAAAATATGTTTTTACAAAAGAACCCAGTGTTTGGAAAAATGTGTGCGACTTCCTGATTTTGGACTCGGTGTGAAATAGAAGTTTAATAGGAGTAAATGCCGATATATTTTTTANGTGAAATAGAAGTTTAATAGGAGTAAATGCCGATATATTTTTTACAGAGTTTCTAACTTCAAATGATAATGTACAATAATTTACATCAGTGAGACGAAATGAATATTCGTGTCATACTTTCAATACTGTCATACTTCCCGTGAGATGTGTGTTTGCTCTGTAAGGTGTGTTTGGAATTTTTAAACAACGAATTGAATTTTTAATAATTGGATTCTTCATTTTTGAATCAATGTTACCAATGACATTCTGAATCCAGATACGAAGAAGAACAATTCAAAGCAGAAACGAAATTTGAACACGAGGATTGGAATCCTAGGATTTAACGCGTACAATGAAAATATGCGCTACGAAAATAAGTCGATTAATAATGATCACAGTTATCTCGCCGTGTGAAATTGCTTCGCTCGTACATTGTGGTGTTTCGCTATCACGGAGCGGCATATATATTCATATGAGCGAGTGAATAAATTGGTTTAACGATTAATTTACGTGATTAAACGATTTTCCACTGTGATGCGCTTCCCTTGTAGAGATAATATTCAGTGAATCGCAGCTCGCGTTTGAAATCTGATGCGAACTCTACATTTGGTCTTCCCTCTAAACGCTGCAACACTCCATTGAATTGTGTAGTTAGTTAGATAAGTATCTGGGTTTAGTTGCCCGTTATTTTGCTCTTGGAAATGCAGAGTACTACTTGAACGCATCGCAAAATTAACTTAGTAATTTAAATAGATTCATAACTGATCCTTGAGGAAAGCCTCAGTGTATCGATTGACGCTAAAGTGGATACTCATCAGTAGAAAGATACAAATGGCCAAATTTGTGAATACAAAGTTATTATTAAACAACTGTATGTTACACATTTTATTGATTTATTTTTCAAACTTTACAGGTAGAGACATATGGTATCTCTTTGTCATATAAGATGAAAGTTTAATGACATTCTACAAAATTAACGTGAGAAAGAAAAGAAAAAAACACATAATTTGTGAAAAGTGTTATATCCAATCTCATTTTCATATTGATATGTGTGATTTCTGCTTTTAGGCAAATAAAAAAAGTAACCTGTAGATCTTTCTTCTTTTCGGTCATATTTACTTTGAGATGACTAAAGAGATAACTTGGAACGTTGTAGACGGTATGTCTTTCACACGCTCCCCTTTCATCAATACCGGAATATTACGTTTTTTTTTGTTTTTTGTTTTTTGTGGGGCTTTAGGGCTCGTCAACAGCGAGGTCATTAGAGCCCTTAAAACTTGCACAGGTAGGGAAAATGCAGTTACGCACTAGGGAGAGCCAACATGACTCTCCCCGCGTGTGGGACTCGCCGAAAGACTCAGCCATACCCACTAAAAACCCTCCTGCATTACAACTCAAAACACAAATTCCATCATATCTAAAAACACTTTCCTAAAAACATTTTTAAAAAAAAGAAAAAAAAGAAGAGGAAAGAGGAAAATGAAAGATACCCTAGCCCTAAAAGCGTCGGGATCGAAAAGAACAAGAGGTGACCAAGGGAGGTCAGAAAAGAGAAAGGAAGGAGCATGGCACAAGTAAGTGGGAGCAATGCCAGACTCAGCTCGGGGCCCCGTGTTCGCCAAACACGTACTTACTAGATGTAAGCCCCCTGGGGGGGGGGGGGAATATTACGACCAGTCTCAAGTTAACTATATGATTCTTTCACCTCTACACTTCCCAAGTTCGTTCACTCATTTCAAATCAAATCATTTGAATGTCAAACAATTGAATGGCACATCGCACCTTCCTTATAAATTTGGCGAGGGACTCAACACTGCTGCCATTTTGTGATGGTCTTGGGAACTCTTTCTAGACTTGTGAACTTTGCCCCGAAGATATGTATTTCATCATGACTTGTTGTACCTTTATTGTGCAATATCACAATTTTTTCAAATTTTGGCTCTTTGCACCTTTCTACTGATAAGTGTCCAACTATGGAAGATTGAAACTGTAAACGCAAAAAGATTTTAATAATTAACAGATGATTTGACAAATGTTAGGATAAACTTGCCAAGGTAAAATGTAAAATTGTGTTTTAATGGTTTGACCTTTGTCAAACCTTTTACGTATAACTTGGTGCTAAAAGGTTGTTAAAACCTAGTGTCAGAAAATGAAACCCTCGCAAAATGCACCACAATGAGGGTTAATTGGTTACCGATTAATCGGATGATAAATTGGACGATATGAAAATTTTTCGGCATCTTATTCGATCTACATATGAACTACAGAATACGGGGAACTACAGAATACCCAGAGTCGTGATGGGGCTTTTGTTCTTACTTTCAATTTATTCTTCCAATTCGGGAGCATCAGAAATAATATTATTGATAAATCGCATTGATATAACACTGATAAATTTTGATATTACGAGCAAATTGATAGCTGCTATAGAATAAAAAGTAATGAATATTTATGGGTCAAGATTACGGTTCAAGTTATCAAAGTAAAAAATTGAGGCATGGAAATGAAAATGCGAATTTCTTTCGAGAAACTTTCTTCTTCGCTACGTAATGATTGGTCTCAGTGCCTTATGTTGAAAGTGTAATTGCTATGAGGGACAAAAAAATAGCGTGGGCGTGAACATCATCGCCAGGTTAATACAAAGTATAATGCTATAACAGTCGGGGAAATCGATCTTATGATATATCTTTTTAGTATTTTTACAATAATTTGTCGTAACGCCAGGTAAAATATAGTCATCAGACTTGGCACATACACTCTTATAGATTGAAATAGAATAAAAGTTACCATCAGAACCGAAAAATGATTTAAAATAAATTTTTTTCTTCGGTTTTTACTATTGCATTTATTGTAATTCAAGAAACAATTATCACCGTCACCGAACTGTAATTACTCTTTCTTGTTCTATTAATGGTACTCGGGGCAATATTTGGAAATCACAGGTGATATCTCGAAAGTTCTCAATGTTTTAACTATTTGCCACGTACAATTTTTTCACCAAAACCTGATAAATTTGAAGAAATTTTTTTTTTAAGCACCACAAGTTTCTACATGAAACAAATAATCTATAACGGTGTTCAGTGTTTTGTGTCTTCCGTAAAAACATGTTCGTGGCACTTCGAACATCTTCCATTTATATGCCAGAATTGGGTAGTGGGAGCAAATGTATGTGTTCTGTGTCAAGTGGTTGAATATCTTTAAAAGCGGTGCATCGTATTGTGAGCCACGAAATCAGACAGTGGATTGGCCAATAATGCACAGACAAAATATGGTTCTTAAACCTTGCTAGCACAAGCATTTTCACTGATTCTTCGTTACAAAATTTTGTATGCCTGAACATTGCAGTAAAAAGATTTCATCAAAAATTATTTTTTTCTACTATTTTGAGATTTGATATATTAAAAACATTAGACATTTATTGGTAGAATTCCTCTTTCCTCTTCTAACCACGCAACATTTCGTCTAGAGACTAAACACCTAATGACGTCTGGATGAAACGTGTATGATAAAAAAGTAATTCCCAATCTACGAATAAAGTTCGTACGTTCCTCCCCCCCCCCGGGTAAGAACGTGTTTGGCAAACACGGGGCCCCGAGCTGAGTCTGACATTACTTCCACTTACTTGTGCTACGTNAGCTGAGTCTGACATTACTTCCACTTATTTGTCTAGGTTCCTTCCTTTCTCTTTCCTGACCCTCGTTGGTCACCTCTTGTTCTTTTCAATCCCGACGCTATTAGGGCTAGGGTATCTTTCATTTTCCTCATCCCTCTCATTTTTGTTCTACCCCTCATTTTTTGTCCCCCTTATTCTTTGTCAAGCCCTCATGTTATGTGCCCCCGTCAATTTTTGCCCTCTCCATTTGATGTTTTGATGTATGTTGTGAGATATGTTTTGGTGTGTTGTAGATCAGGAGGGTTTTTAGTGGGTATGGTTGAATCATTCGGAGAGTCCCACACGCGGGGAGAGTCATATTGGCTCTCCCTAGTGCGTAACTGCATTTTCCCTACTTGCACAAGTTTTTAGGGCTCCAATAACCTTTGATGTGGACATGAGCCGTAAAGCCCCACAAAAAAAATTTGTACGTTTTCAATATGTTTTTTCAAAAACGTGGTTTTAAAACTTATTCACGTGTTAGTGATCTGATAACAACGTTTCTCGTAAAGTCATATTTCTTACTACTCTTTCATATACTAAACATCTAACGAAATCTAGAATGTGTAGACGAAACATTGAGTGATTAAAAAGAAAAAGTTTTTTGCTTACAAATAAAGATCATAGGTTTTTAGTTTGTCATAAACATGGTTTTAGAACTTATTGAATTAATTATCGTAATCTGAGAACAAACGTTTCTCTTTAAGTTATATTTCTTTAATGAAAGTTTTGACTTCCATGTTGCTTTCGTACTATTTACAGTTGTTGGACCTGAGCAACAACAACTTGTCGTCGGTGCCGACTGCTCCGCTGGCCAAGTTGTCTCGCCTCATGGAGCTGGACCTGAGCGGCAACAAGATGTCTGCGTTGGAGCCCGTAGCGTTCCAGAGTCTCTTCGAGCTCCGACGTTTGCGTTTGTCTCAACTGCCGCAGCTGCAACGCGTCGACGCGCGTGCGTTGGCGGACAACGTGCGTTTGGAAAGCGTGCACATGGACGACACGGGGTTACGCGCGTTGCCGCAGCGGCTCTTCCACGATAAGCGCTCGCTCATCGATATCTCGGTACGTGTAATGTGTTCAAGGGGCCTGTGTTACTGGTAAATGCACTGCGAGGTACATTAGCGGCGCATTTACTTACATGTTTTGAGACGTATCAATATCAAGTTTTACCCGCCCCATATGGTTATTACTACTCACTCCCCAAACGGTAGGTTTCACAGCCATCCCCATCGCGTTAAGAGACCCTTAGTGTTTCAAGGGATGAAAAGTTTGTAAAAATCGAAAACAAAAATCATGCTTCTAAATGTCTTCTCGTGTGTTCGGACGCAATTAGTTCAGCTCAGAGAGCCGGGATGAAAACATCATTGTTAGAACACACCGCAAGCCCAGATGCGATGTGCGTAAACGTTTTTGGGTAGAAGCGGGATTCAACCATAAACCACAACCTTTATGGTAGAGTTCGCTGCCACCAGCTTGGTTTCCCCAAGCAATCAAACACTCGTGTAAAAACAAGTAAATATTTAATTCAAATTAAATAGAGATCTGAATATTTACAAGTGTAGACAAACTCGCAAATCATAAATACAAGTTTGAACTTGTTATTACTTGATATTGCTATCNAATACAAGTTTGAATTTGTTATTACAAATATATTGCTATCTAAAAGCAACAATTACACACAGATATAATTACTGGTGTTATGAATTAACTCGGAAAATCTACTCAGATTATCTGAATCTCAAAAGTCTCCAAGTCGCTATCCCGAAATAACTAACTGTTCCAAGCTAAGTCATTCGCGCCTATAGGAATGTAATAGAATTACCGCAGCAATTCTCAGTGGTCTGACGACCAAACTGACCAAGTTACATGTCAAATAACCTGCGTACTTTCATACACTTCCGCAGAAGTCTCAAGTCTGAAAAGTCTCCAGTATGAAAGGCACTTAGGATCTGCAATCCTTCCAATTTATACAGGAATGGAGGTCACGGGACTACACCCTCGCCACTGTACTGAGAATACGGCGTCCTTTCGGCTGACCATTAATTTTGACAACTCCTGGAATATTCCCTCGACACTGTCTTCTTTGAGGGCGTTCATCTCAGTTTCCAGAAGTAGATGGGAACTGTTCAATCTCTTCAGAATAGACGGGACGTCTTAGTTGCGGTATTTTTCCTTGTTTGGCGGCGACGGGCCCGGCCCTTAATCACCTTAGGAATTTCTGACTAGCCAAGTACTTGAAAGTGTTAATATTTCAAAATCGACTGGTCCTGATGTTACAATCATCTATGTTATGTCGTTAATAACTGCCACTCGTTAGCAACAAAACTTTTATTTTCCAGTAGAAATTCCAGAATATAGTAACCGATGGTCACAGTTCCATTAATCCAGTAGACAGTTGCTGTAGTTACGCCGAGTCGAAGTTCCGTCGTGACGAAAGTTGCAACGAGATCTGATTCCGAAGGGTGGTCCGTTACGGAAGCGCCTCGGTTGTGATCTGTCTGCCGCTGCACGCAGCGTAGGTTATAAGCGGCCGCTTTCCCACCGCTCGTAGTCGCCGCCCGCCTCCTATTGGTGCTCGCTGACGTAGCACGGCGCCGACATTACTTGTCGCGCCCAAGCTGGAGTTAGCGCTGTCTGAGGATAATCTAGAAACTACTAGCTTCCGCAGTCTTCAAAACTGCATCGTATGCAGCAATCTAGTTTCGACAACCATCACTATCGCCAGCCACCTCGTTCCTATTGAAGGATGAGATTTTTCAGATGTTTTGAAACTGCTACGGAGATTGTCGGATTGTCTAAGTCAGAGATTCTCAACCTTCCTAGTACCATGACCCCCCAAGTAGTAAATAAAAATAAAAATAATTTTTCGCGACCACCCCCCACGCACCCATAGGAATAATAACAGTATACCTTACTATTACTAATTGAATTTTGACTAATTTAAATGTAAAATACTATTTAATATTATATAATCACATTGCACTAATTTTATACATTAAGAAAATACCGAGAGTATAAAAATGATATACAACTATTCCTATTATTGTATGTCGTTGCGTTTATAGTGACGGATATGAACATGCATGTATGACGTATACATACATGAGCAATTTACAAGTTCCCGCTTGATGTGTACATGCTCTTTGTGATTACTCGAAAACAATTTGCTTTTGTGTGTTTCTAACGTTGTAGAATGGAGAAACTTTTAACTGAAAAACAAAAGCAACCATCACATTAATTTATTTTCTTTACATGTGTACTTATTGTAAGTAAAATGTTTATAATCAATGATGTTTCCTCATAAAATAATTTCATTATAGTCTATATGGTTTAGGCTATTTCGCGATTACCCTTTAAAAACCCTTGGTCTAAGATATACAGCCCAGGGCCCCACAGCGCATAGTCGATCGTTTCGAGCGTTTTCATTTTTTTATTTTTTTACAAAAATGCGAAAAAGTCTCTGATACTTGACCTCAAGTTCAACATTTTATATCAATCTGAGTATAACCGGACGAGAGACTGGTGAACTATTTTATCCATTAACGACGACACAAAAATTCAACCTCCACTTCTTATTGGAGGCAAAAAGATATAATGATCTCATTCCATTCTTTACACTTCCCCATCCTGACCCGGGTTTTTCTCCGGTTTTCCTTCGGGTAGAGGCGGATTTATCATACAGGTTCTCTAGGCTTTGTCTAGGGGCGGGTCTATTGTAACAATAAATCGTGAATTTAGTGTTATTTCAATTTTTAAGCACTATACTCAGAATAATCTATAGTTCGATAATAACTTACATGTAATTTTTTGCTTAAAATTACAAACATATTGACATTCTATTAGTATTATAACTCGCAGCTAACTTTTTATCTTATCTAGGAATTTTTGCTGAATTTTTTGAATCCGCCTCTGCCTTAGGGCCCTTGATCGGAATTGATGGGATGGTCCCTTGCTTGCTTCCGGAGAGTAAATTAGTTTTTTTTTCCTCCACGTGGTCATACGCAGTTTGTACTGTTTTTTGACAATAAATTTATTTATTATTTATTATTTAGAACTGTATACTAAAAGTGTCAAATTAGTGACAACAAACTGAAATTTAATTTAGTTGCACTTTGTTATTCATGAACAAACACATGACTTCTGGCCACTGGATATACACGTTGAAACTTTGTGTTATGGTATAGCTCACATACAAAACGAGAAATTGTATCCTGCTACAACTACTGACAAATGATGGAAATGAAATGTAATTAATTTTAACTTCTGATGGTTGTTGTCAAGTTTATTGGCGTAAATTATTCATAAAAAATAAAGGTACATAAATTTTAAACATATTTTTTATTTGTTCAAGAAAACTCATCATTAAATTATGTAGTAATTTATGTAGTTAAAACAAGCGTAGATTCAATTCACATTAATATTGCGGAAGATGTTACCATTTGGTCGCACACCAGTTTTTCTGAAGACTCTCACATCTTTATATCCACGGGAAGATGATTTTGTAAATCATATTTTATTTGTGGATTCATATTATAGAAATAGATATTTGTTAGTGATTTCTTAAAATTTTAATTTTCCTTTCCTTAAAATTATGTAACAAAACTGTTGCGTAGAACTTGCAACTCTGAGAATTAATGTCGTGCGAAGGATATTCATCTCCTGAATATTATTGCGTACATCACTCCACGATTAGAACATTTCTGTGAATGTTCTTTGACTTTCTGTACGTCACAAATGTGAAGCGTACCAAACCTTTATTGGCAAGGGGGAGGGGGGAACGAGGAGAGCAAAGCTTTGAAAAGCAAAAAACTACTCTAAATGCCGGCCACTGTTATTGCTCTCTCCAGTTATTGGAATGGAACCGGAAAACAAAGTTAAAAAGCATATTTTAAGTTAATTCAGTTTCGTTTATGAAACTACTTTGTTAACGAATATTTCGAATATGAAAGTTGAACTTGAAATCAAAAATTGTAGACGATAGATATTTTACACTATGACAAAAAAATTAATACGTTTTTCAAAGAGGAGTCCAACGTACCTGGAACTGCACCTCAATTCTCGATATGACCTGGCAAAAATTAGCTTGTTTTTTCTATTGCTCAGAATTGCGTACACGCACATAATTGTATGTACATGTACACTCATGTATATGTACAATAATTTCAACAACAAAAATATGTTTTTGTTATTCTGAACATGATACCATTCTCATCCCATCTTAATATTGGGTACATATGTTTTATATAAGTTTTCTGAGCACGATATTTTTTTCAAAAATTCCGATTTTGATATATAAAAATATATTTTTAAAATATTTTTTTTTCTTTTTTTGTCAAATAGTTACAAACATAGAGGCATTTAAAGATTTCGAAACCGTCGGGGAAGGCGCAAATATCCAAATTTTGAATATTAATAACTCAGAAACGAACTGTCAGAAAATACTAAAATTATGTTATTTTTCAACAAAACAATAGTACTACCAGAAAAGACTACTGATATATAAAAATGTCAAATTCTGAGACATAAAGATCCAATTTTTGCCCTATTTTTCATGAAAGAATCCAACTAAAATGTATTAATCTATCTCTTGTTACATAGAATATTCGTCAATGTAGATCAATCGCTAAGATTTCGAAAAACCGATTATATCTCTCCAAATTTATTCCCCTATTGTTCATTATCATCTTGTTCTATATTGTTCATACTCATTGTTTCGTTATTTTTATTAACATTCGTATTGTTCAGAGCTAACTGGATATCGGAACTCTCAAGAATCTTGAAAATAATGTACTAGTAAATAACAGCGAAGTGACGCGACCTTTGTAGTACACAACATTTTTGGAAGGTGAAATTCTCCATCGCATGCTAAAAAGCAGTATGAAAACGACTGCCATTAATCACAACCCATCAATTCATTCTCCCATAAAGGGCCTAACTACGAGTGCGCGCTAATACTATAAAGATACCGATGGCCACCGCTTTGAACTTAATGGTAACCCGGCTATCGATTATTGTATAAATGTGCTCCGCAGTTACACGAAGCTTGCGAAATATTGCCGCAATTAACACTGAAAGAGAAGCTGATAATGGAATCCATTGCAATAATTGGAGATTCTTTTTGTAGCGAGAGAATAGTCACTCGTCGCGCGGGGTCCCATTGAGGCGAGTGGAATGACCGCAAAAAAATTGACAATTACAATCAGGACGCCGAACAATACATGGCGTTTTGGCGAACGATTTTATTCGTCGCGACGTTCCCCTGTATCGTCGGAGATAAGTTCATTTCATTTGTTATATTTTGCGGTGATTATCTTACGCCATTCTGGTATACGACGGGGTAGTCATCTGAGAAGGGGATCCCAATAAAGTGAGTTAAGAGTGACCCTTGTTTTAAAAAATCGTGGAAATAACCGCTCTGTGTCAAGTTTCTTGTCCATTATGGCTCAGGTACCGTAATGACCTATGTATCCAAGTGATCGGATGAAAAACATTAACAGTTTAAATTGTTACGAATTGCTAACTTCATTAAAGACTGAAATCTCTCTGCAAACTTTTCATCACACACGTAAATGCGGTAACTAATGAGACATAAAAATATCATAAAAATCTTACTATTGTCTAAAAACATCTGAAAAAATAAGCAGTGAATCATACTAGAATATAAGGACCACAAGCAACATATTAAGCACAGTTTCAATAAACTACAATTTCATAACAGATGACATGAAATCAATTCTAATTTCAGGCACACTTATACTTTCTCGTAAATGTTGACATCTAACCCCAAGAAGTGCTCTATTTTTGGTGAAATTTCCACCCCATTTTCAATTTACATTATTTCACTGTCAAATCATTGTATCCGGACAAACATCCCGAATCATTCAGCAATACCAAATAGGGTTCACACCGTTTGTTTTTCCAACGCCTGTGCGCTCTAGCAGCAGGACAAAGCGTTACCTGGTCTCGTTTATTACGAAGGAAAATACATGAATACATGGTCTCATTTTATTTTGAGGGAAAAGGATTGGGTTGCGTTTGCACGTTCCGATTTCGCCACACATGGTTGAGGAATAGTGTTAGAAAGCGTTGTTACTCCAATGTGTCGGCTCTTTATTTGGACCATTTAATGGCTCTCATCCCCCAACCGCGAGTGACGAAATTGAATCGCGTGAACACAACCCGCTCGAATATTCCAAGTCTTTTGGCTGACATTCCAAAATGTAATGATGATGATGATGATAATAATAATAATAATAATATAATGACTTTAACCCGTCATTAGCGAAGCTCAGGCCGTGTATTGTATTAGATCTCTGCTGTTAAATTATAAATTGAAAATGAATTAAAAGATGTTTGAGCCAGAGAATGAATGTTTGTTTGTAGGTGCGAGGCAATGGCTTCACATCACTCGACGCCTCCCAGTTCCCTCTGGACCACCTGCAAGCGCTAGCGCTAGGCGGCAATCCGCTGCACTGCAACTGTTCCTTGCTGTGGTTGTGGTTACTCACGCGCCGCCAGATGGAGCTGGAGGCGCGCAACGCGACGGCGGTGGCGGTGGCGGCCACTGCGGCGTCGTCGACGGCGGAGGGTGAGGGCGTGGTGGAAGGCGGCGGGGTCGGGGGCGGAGGTGCGACACCGCATCTCGACATTGACGTCATCCGCTGTGCGGAGCCTCAGGAGCTGCGGAACACGCTGGTGGCGGACGCCCCCGAGGCCGCGGTGCGCTGCGATGCGTCGTGGTTCTCCGTCATCATCGTCGCCATTGTGAGTGCTTTCATGGGAAATAACACTCAGAACAGTCATTTAGTACACTGATATGGTAATTAGATAAGTACAAAGTCATTGGTCTACTCGTAATAAAAATTCTGAAATTCCGATACAAAAAATGCACAGATTTTTTTTTTAATGTTGAAGAAGGAAATTTTTGTTCCCGACTTATCCCCATGTTTATTATCCAAAAAGGGGACACTGCGTACACTCTGCGAACCACTGGATTAACTCTCTCAACACCTTCAACTCGGTGTTTAAGAAACTGACTCATCAATCATGTATGACTAAGATACGTCTCTTAATAAGGGGAGCTTCGCTTTTAAATATGGCCTCGAGTCATTAGTAATTTAGAGGTTCAATGTCATAGAGTCTGGGAGATATCATAGTGCAGAGTAATTGGAAGCCTTCATCGATAAAGATTCCCTCATTAGGAAGACGTCTGGGAACAGGCGGTGGTCGTGTACAGGGTATAGCGGAACCTCCACCTTGTGTCCCCTGACGGTGTTCCGCATAAGACACACTGGGGACCCCTCCGATATAGAAGCTTCACACGACTCATACATTCATCGATAAAGAGAGCAATTACTATAACACTATGGATGATATTTTTCTTTATCTTCGGGGCGGGGAGAAGGAGAAATTTTTGCCGGAAGAGAATTAATCATTTAAAAATTTGTATAAGTTAATGCAAATGTGGATGTATTCTAAGATCAATTTCAACATTTAAAACACACTTTACGGACTTTTTTATACTCTATTCAAGTAATATATAGAGTACTTTATATTTGAATGAAATAAGTAATAAATCCTTTCCGAATCTTTTAAATAGACGATTTTTGCTGTATTAAAAACCCCGTATTATTTTTTTAATAGTTTACGGAGATAACGGGACATTCTAAAATAATATTTAAAGTTTTGTACGCGGTTTTTGTCTTGGCTTACATTACCAACTACGTCGTGAGTACACGTGCGAATAACTACTTACAAAGGAGTCAAGTATATTCACAATTTACATCACTATCTCACAAATTACTTTTCAATACGAATTAGATTATCGTTGTCAGCAAGATTGAGTACACACACAAAATATAACTATTTTGAATAATATCGCATAAAAAGCATGCTTCTTCATTAATACGCAAATGTCCCAGAAAATTTGTGTTCCTTTTCTGCGTAAGCGGGGGGAACAAATCACCCCTATAAAGTATCAAACTACGGAACAATAAGACATATCGGCCATTTTCTAACATTTCTAAAATTAATATACACCATTTCCATTCCATTACAAATAAATTTTAATATGATATCTGAGGCATCCAGTAATAACCAGGTAATTGCGCTCTTTTGAAGAAGAAAAAACTAATATGTCAAAAATGATTGTTTTTTGATTACTCTAAAAGATTAAAAAATGTACATTCTTCTTGAATCGAGTAGTGAAAATTTACGTACAAATTCTAAAATAAAAACTATAATGATCTGTTAAGTATACGTTTCAGAAATAAATTGGCAACTTCAATACAAATTATCTAATAATACAAACTCAAATTACTTTCACATATTTGGGTGCAAACTTAATAATTTAGATAATTACGGTAAAACAATCAAATGTCGATGAACTGAAGTTAACCAGGTATCTATTTTTCTCCTTCATTCATGGCATAAAAACATCATTAATTTCTTTTGTTCTTTATGTAAAAACATATTTTCATCTTAGCTATGAAGTATTATAATAGCTCTTTATATCAAAGTTAAATGCCAAGGTTATAACATAAAAAATGTTTTGAACACTTGAAGCGTCCATAACTCGAAAACACAAAAGTTAATACCGGAAGCCTCACATGACGCTTCTCGTATATCCCATTTTTTGCGATAATGGGTAAATGGATTTAGTCAGCTGCTTCGTATATTCGTGTGAGAAATCCATCATCCATTGTACGAGGTGATTGACTTGCGATCTCGTAATAGATTATACTTCGGTGCATGAATCCGTCCGCATGCATCATCTATTGTGGTTCTATTTGATTGATGTTGGTTCTCGTAACAGCGAGACATAAACTTTTTATTTCCCTTCGGTTTTTCCAGTTTGTCTTCCTTTCTGACTGCTATCAGTAGCATAGTTAATTGTTCTCTTTATTATATGACCATGCGTCTGTCCTAGTTTCCAGTCTGTCTAGTCTGAAATGGGACAAGGTCTATTAGTGTGTTAGAGCAGCTGAGTGTGCGATTGCAGTTCGCCATAACGACTCTTATCAGAAAGATCTTGGTTCAAGTAGCACATTGAACATTAAATAAGCATTTCTTTATTTCTAATACCTCTCGTAAATTTGCAATAATCTTAAAAATTGTTATTATCACAACCCACCGTGAGATATTTTGAAGAGACTTGTCCTCTTCATTCAAAGCAAGTAACTGGGTCCCAATTGATTTGTGGAAATGCACTGAATCCCGACATAGTGCATTTGACTACTATTTTAGTTTTCGAGTTTTACAAAACTAATATTAACAGGTTTTATACCCAGTAACTGCCTCCCCTCAACCCACACACACACACAACTAATTAAATGAGTCAAAAGCTCAAGAGAGTAGAAGAGAAATTTTATAACCATAGGTGCTTATCTCATGTAGCATGTTTTCACCAAATAACTTTTTGAACGGCATGAATTCGTATTTTCAGCATTTGATCACGACGCCCTGTGAACATCATCATTTACTGATGTTTTGAGATTTATTTTCTTGCTGAATAAATATTTGTTATTTATTAAAATAGAAAAAAATAGATTTTTTGAACGATAAGAAGTAAATGTTGGTCTGTTAGTTAATAGTTACAATGTAAATACCCGAAAAAGTCGTTAAGTTTAATACGAATAAAATTTAATCAATACATTCATTAAAATTTCAATTTCCATTAGCATTGAAAATATTTTACGGTTAGATATGTCAAATCATTACGTGGTCATTTGCCCACTTTTATGTGTATTTAAAATATTCCTTAACATTCGAGGGTGTTTACTATTAATAAGCGATTATAACAGCAAATTGTATTTTACACACATCAATAGGCATTGAAATTATTTTGTTGGCTGCCGTTTCAATATTTCTGTGTGTACGATTAAATGACAGTAACCACAATCCCCCAACACCCTCTATCAATGCGAGTCATTGGGCTGAACCACAAGCCATGCGGTTAGTCCAGGGTTACTGATCGTTCTCTTTCCGGAGCTAACAATTCACCTTGTCCTTCTTGTAATAAATGAGAAAGGCACTATAGATTTGAGAGAGATATAAATTCTACTTGAAATTTCCATCTCCCTCACTCCAGGATAGATTAGGGCGAATTTTCATGTTCTTTATTATTTTATTATGATATAAAGGATGATTCAATTTACTATGTATAAGCTTCTATTATACATAGACCATACATCACTTATATTATTTATTATGCAAAAATAAATTTGTAGAAAAAGCAAGTAAACGCGGTATATGACCACGTAAGAGACAATAAACTAATTTCCTCTCCGGAAGCAAAAAGATAATATCAATCAATTTGAGTTTCTCACTGTATTTATTCATTTATTACATACTGATAGTGCGGCAAAGTTGTGGCGATAAGGTCCCGACCACTCAATAAGGAATGGGAAAGGAAAGATGTTGCGTTACCATAATTACGTTTTATTAATGATAATTTAGCATTAGCCATGCTGCTACACATTAAGTATGATCTTGTTTTTATTTCACGTCATCTGTGTTTCTTTCTCGGCAATGTTCCTTTACGACCACTCAACAATTTACACCAGAATGAATTTCGAATCCTCTCTGCTAGTTTGTCACGTGACATTTGAAATAAATATGACGTCATTGGGAGCAGCAGGGCTGAATCCCAGGCGAGGTATGGGATTTTTCCTAATACTTCAACGTCCAGAGAGACTCCAATTCCTATTCCCAGGGTCACCAACTGGAGCGAGATGCTCCCCACATTTTGTCTTCCTCGTGTCCTAGTTTAGTAATTGCGGAACTCCATCTTCCACGAACCCTACGGTCTATTTTGGGTCAGTTAGATTCTTCTACCCAACCTGACCCGGTGGTGCGTTCACAGTATGTCATTATTGGACGTATCAGATTGTATTTGCGTTGGTGTATGTGTCCACAGGTGGTGCTTGCGCTCTTCGCGGGCACATGTGGCCTGTTGCTGGTGGTGGGCTCCGGGCGCTGGTGTCAACGCCCTGGTGACGACGAAGCGGAGGCGTCCGCCGCACTGCCCGCAGCCGCGCACGGTCACTTGCAGAACGGCACGGTGCTCATGTTGGTGACGAGCAAAGAGAGCGCCGACCCCATGGACGGCGTGGTGCTGCGCCACACCAAAGACCCCGCGCCGCCGCCCCCCGTCTCGTACTTGTCGCACCATCGCTTGCCGCCGGACGCGTGGGATGCGCCACGCAAAGAGGGCACTCCGCCGCTCGATGATCCGCTGGCGCCCACATTGGCGCAGTTGGCGCCCGGGAGGCCCGAACCTCCGCCTTACCACTTGAATGGCCACGCTGCCGCCGCCGTCAGCGCGCCTCGCAAACCGGCGCACATTGTGTATGTGTAGCGGCGCCGCCGCCCCGCCCCCGCTCCGCCCCCACACACCAATGCCACTCCCTCACGAGACATACGTCATGCTCTGGATGACGACATACTGTGAAGATGTCACCTTGGTGATCTTGTAAATCTATAGCATCTTGGTGATATATTGACCCCGTCACCATAGTGACGTGGTGAAATTATACCACCTTCGTGACCTGGTAAATCTGTGGCATCTTGGTGACTGATTGGCCTTGTCACCATGGTGACGTGGTGAAGATGCGCTCCTTAGGGAGCTATGTCGAGTTCCTGTCATCGTGGTGGCATGCGGTTAATATTTGTCACCTTGATAACAAGGTAAAGATGACACCTTTGTGACTTTAATGTGATTTCTCGTCCCCTTGGTGATACGTGAGTATGCTACTCATCACCTTGGTGATGGTTAGTCGTGCACCGAAAGGTGCTTTTGAATCTCAACAGTCACTTCTCTCGAAGTTGAAATGAATAAGACCTTCCTGTATGATTGATAACACGTCTCATAATGATACGTATGATTACATTTTTCATCATGCATTATTAGAATAAAGCAATTATTATTCTAAAGGAGTAGGTGCCAGAGATGATTCAATTGGACTTTTTTAAAGATTCTACAGATATAATAATGTTAGTTCAATTTTGTGCAATTACCTTTTGATATGAATATATCAGCACACTTTTGAGTAAGCTTATTACTAGAAATGCAGTTTTTTTTCTTTCACATTCTTGGGGATTTAATCTCTGTATGCGTGTATGTCCGAGATCCCACAGCTTTCATGTATCATTGTCTGCTGTGGCTACGACACTCATGGAGAAATTAATAATAAAATTTGTCTCATCTTTCGAGAAAATATTACCGATTCCCTTTTCGCGGATGGGAAAAGCAAAGAGGGATTGAAGAATTATACTGAAATAGTAGCTTCTGAATGTCGACTGTTTTCGAGTAAAACGGCTTCCAGTAATGTGGGTCCAAATATTAAAGGGGCAGCGTTCTATAAAAAGAATTCACACCAAGTACACGCATCGTCCTTTGTGAAATGAGGAAACAGAGGTTGGTTTGTGATCTCACGACCCTCCTCAATCAGAAATTCCATTCCCAATGAATATTCTTCGATGTTCCCTCACGAGGTGGAATCTTTAGAGGAACTGGATTTTCGTGGTTTTTGTAGAGAAGATGAACAATCTCACTGATCAAATTGAAAGGACGATCTGATTGGCGGGGGTGTAGGGGTGGGGGTAAGTGACTGACGCACAAGCCTCGTCGCTGTAAACATGTGCCATATTCTAAATCACCAATCCTTTCTCTTCTATTTATCTTCCTTCTTCTTCTTCCTCCTCCTCCGCGTCCTACTCCCTATCCCTCTCTCTTTCCATTCTCCTTACTTCCCGTTCCACTGTGTGTCACTGCCCCCACCCTGCGAGGCGGCAGCGCTATGACGTAATGACTGAAACAATGACGTCATCCAACAGTAGGTCGCAAGATGGCGGGCCTCACCTTTGTACCAGACAAGTAATAATTTATAATATAAAAATCATATAAGTGATGCAATTGTATTGGGATATTTTTACCATGAAATATTTTTGTGTTACCATATTACTTAGCAATAATACTTGTATAGAGTAGCATGGGAGGGTTCGAGGTCGTAGCAACGCGGTTGGGGTGGTTACCCCCTTACTGCCGGCTACGAACCCGCATTCCTGAGCAATGGCAATTGAATTTGTAATCCTTTGACTGTGCGTTGTTCTGTTAACATTGTAACTGTAATCTCTTTATAAATAACTATAAGATATAAATATATAGACAATTTTTATTCCTCTCCCGTTACCCTTACATTTAATTTGCATGTATGGTTGAAGAAAGGCAGGATGAAAAGGCTTTATACTACAGAAAATGCATATGATCAAATATAATGAAAGAATGTTACATTTAAAAGATGTATGCAGTTTCAAAGTTTTTATACTGTATTTGAATACATATATTTCTCTTTGGCTGGATCATGGTTCAGCCTCACTTAATACCACAAAGATGAAGAGAGGTGTTTGTATCGTGTATATTTAGTGATGGAGAAGATGTGAAGCTGTGTTTTTTTGTTGAGGATTGTTTGTAGAAGTAGATATGTCTAAATAAAAATATTTCCACAACATGGCTGTAACATTTGTGTACATATGGATTCAAATTTTGTGCATGATCCACAAAAAACAATACATTATAATAATGGAATATTTCTTTTTGACGTTTTTTGGTTGGACATTTTTGTTATCTATTAAAATATTGTCAGTAATGTCTGTTCATAAGAAATTATTGTTTTGATATAATATAACCTTCATACAACAAAATAAATTCTTATAATTATTTTTCCTTGTATACCTTATCTTGGTAATGAAATATATTTTTTTGTTAGATTGTTACCAGTTCTGCAGTCATATTTACAGACAAGGTAGGATTCCATAGCTATGTTTAATCTTAGTTGGTGTTATGCTTTTGTCGAACAGCGCAACGTTGAGATTTTCCTAAAAATTATTGTTATGAGAGAGAAAACACTGCCACAAGCGAGTCTCAATACTTGTTGTGATATGTTGTAAAATTTTTGAATTTTCATTCAAAAATAAAAAACAATGATCATTTGAAGAAAACCCTACCATTCCTGTTTTAACCTTTTTCTTTCTTTTCATTAAAATGCAAAATTTTTCATTTAGAAATAATACAAAGCTACGGATTGTGTATACCAAGAAACACGAATATATTTGAAATATATTTCTTTAAAGCAGAAAGGAACAAAATGTGCAAAATCCACGATTTTCATTAACTCTAGAATATTGTCTATTTACCCAACGGAACTTCGAATCTATTCTAAGTTGAATATTATTCTAACTCAACGGTAAGATGATGGGTGAGAATATTCCTATCTTCAGAACCTTAGTTTCACGAAGTTAATATGAAACGTCAACGAACACAAGTGTCGTAGCTGCCTTGAGTCACGTAGTGCGTTCTGTTTTCCCAGTGCTTTCTCTGTCGTGGGAAGCGAGTTCACACTTCGCACCGCAACAGTCGTTCTTGTTCGAAACCTCACGAGAAGGTCTCGACGACGATTTGGGTCACCGCTCACCAATGCACCGGGTGCTTTTAAGGGAATATGTGCGAATAATTCACTCAGTTACAGAGTAAGAATCATTTCAAGAATTTAAATGTATCAAGTTTCTGTGTTCTGTAAACACTATTTATCCACGGTGTGTTTATCTCATTTCGAGAAGTAGTGAAATGACGTATGGGTGCGCACTAAAACCGAACAAACACGACATTGCTCGGCGCGAGTTCTCCACTCCTCCGGGAGAGTGTAACAAGTAAATGGAACACCTTGCGTTCGGGCATGGCCGTTGTTAGAGGGAAGAAACAACAATAATTGAAAAATAACAATAAACAATTACTAATATATTAACAATTAGCCTTTTCGCACTGATTTGTATATTAACCAAATATTACCTCACATAATATTCATCGTCATATTAACGAAACAAAATCTATCATCTTAATAATTCTTTCTGTTGGAGCGGACGTTACTCTTCATCTGAGGAGCTTTCACACGAAGATAATATTTGCAATAAACTCGTAGCATTCATCACGGATGCATTAATCACAGGCCCACGTAACCTCAACGACGCCTTCAGTACTGTCCCTCCACTGAGAAAATGCCGGTCGTTCTCAGTGTGGGCCGTGACCACGTTGATAAGCCAAATGGAACAATCGTATCCCCGCTCTGGTACAACTTCTTTGTCAAATGGAACAACATTTTTGCTCCCTCGCAATGATAAAGCCAATAGATCCTTAGCCGTGTATTCACCAAATACTTGCTAGACGGTACATTTGTCTTGGGTATTTTAAGGTGGGACACACGTCAAATCACGGAGTTGTATAATAGTTTTCTTTATTATTATTCTAATCGTTTTAAGACACAACAATATGAATAATAACGAAGAAAAATGCATGCCTTCTGGGCGCAACGGTTTCGTGAGTTATGCATCTGACCTCAGAAAAAGTTAAATGGGTTTCTCAAACGTGCGGTGACCTACAGATAAAAGGGATGTTAAAATACTACGGAAAATTTACAACAAATCAAAGAAAACTTTCTTCATTTCTGTGATTTAAAAGTTGGTAGTTTTTTTAAATAAATATTTCCTCCGTAAGTCGCAAATACACCAATTATAATTATAATTATTTCATATAAATGTCCAGTGAGGTTTGTTTCTCGAATTGAAATCACGAACATGTCACCCCGTTTATTTATTCCCATTTCAGATCTTTTAGTGATTTTATTCTACTAACTTACGGTGACATCTGTATTTCCTCGTCTTTTCGACTTGATACACGTCTTCATTTGAATCACCTACAACTCCCCCACTAGAACCCTTGAAGGACCAAATACATATGCATCTTCTGATCTGTCACAGAGAATTGCATTTCGAACTTTGCTAAACCTTTCCATTATCAAAATTGTTCCGTCGTTTAATCATTTTACTTTAACCTTGTTTGGAAGAAGTCATATTCAGCATACACTGAATCTTCCATTACAAAGTTACAATATATAATAATAACAAAGTGTTTAAATGTTACAAATAAAATAAAAAATTGCACTGTAACTTACATACACAACTAGAAATCAGTTGCTTCTTGTTGGAAAGGGTTTGTCAAAATTTAGTTCGGTCGTGGTATACCGAATCGACTTTTCTTAATAGTTACTGGCAATGTCTTAATTCCTAAAAAAAAAAGTCCTCGCGAGACCAGCGGCGCAGGTCCGGTGCCATTTTCACGCACTAAATAGTAGGGCTACTCGATTCGAGAATCAGGTTTGCAATAGTTTGACCGATAAGACTGAAGGCGCGTGTCCACGTTCAAACTTGTCTCCAGACTTGCATTAAAACAGAACAGTTCCATCTGTCTTTTCTTTGATTGTCAAACATGGAAAGCGTTAAATATCCCGTCTACCTGACAAACCTGAAATGAATATGTTTCAACTCAAGTGCTGATCCAAGTTCTTCCTATAAGCAATTATCCTCATCGTTTCCTAGAGTTTCAATCCGCATCTCCGGGAAGTCAATAAGTCAGTAACGAGGTAACTGTTCGTGATGAAACAATTGTGACGTTCACTGGAAATGGTTTTCAATGGGCAGATGGCGTAGTCACGATACACCAATTGAAAGAAGAGAATAGTTTGAAATTCTAACGAATTTTCCCGAGTACGTTTTGTTATTAAAATATAATTTTTATTAAAGTTTTGCGCTACAGCTTAGGTGAAATTTTAAGATAAGTTGTTTCCGCGGTCTGCATTGTGGAAATGTGAGTTATATTAATCCTATAATTAGATACGTATTCTTTGTGTTAAATATTATTATTCGAAACATTGATAGTCGAAACTGTTTTTCGTCAAAATTTGCCACGTTGGGTATTCTAACCCTGCACTACCATTGGCTGAATATGCGACTTGAACTGTAAAAACAAAAAATTAAATAAAAAACTACTAAATTTTTTTAATATTTCGCATCGAGAGTCTCATGATTATTTATGCTTTGGATTTTTGTGTTTACGTGTAAAAAACGACATTTTGAGAACACATCACTTACGTTAGCAATTTTTCCTGGAATATTAAATTTTACGTCAACTTTGATCCTTGTTTTAAAAAAAGTAGCTATCTCCCAGAAATGTAAGCACATCTTTTCAAATGAATCTTTCTTTAAATACTTGTGATTTTTATTAGTCAAATGATGAACAATATAGTTAGAATTATTTCTTTAAATATAGCGCAATTAAAAATTATCAATTCAATTACTGTAGTTTCTACGTAATTCTAATACATGACAAATGTAAAGAGTATTTTGAATTCGTACTTGTACAAAAGAGTCAAAATGTAACAGTCATATTATGAAATTTACTAAGTTCCATACAAGAAGAATACATTTCAGCTGTAGCTACGAGAGATTACGAAGGATGAGCAACGCCCACGCATTGACTCACCGTATAATCAATGTTTTATCCTCAGAAGATAATAGGAGGTCGAAGCTTCTCGTAGCAGAACATGGTGACGCTGCTTCTCCAAGGCTCTGTTCTCCTTTAAGACATTATCTTTTCCCCACTCGAATACTTCATTCGTCCACTTCCTTTTTAAGCGCTCCGTTAAACTATACCTTCCGTAAAAACGCATCTTTGAGTTTAACAAACAAAATACTCAGAAGTACCTCCCACTAACTGATATTCATAAATTATTTATGATGTAACTTTATTTATGCTGGAGCTACAAGAATCTGCGTTCAATAAGACGTAAATAAAACTGACACGCCGGCAATTAATGAAAAGTTCAATTGCTGATACTATAAAACGTTTTAGTGACTTAAAAACTCATAATATTGCTAAAATTTTGGACAGGCATTTTAAAACTCTTAGTAATGTCATGTTGCATTAGCAAATATCTTACCTGTACATCACTGAGGAACTAACGGAAAGAAACTGTAGTTTTCCTCTATTAGTGGAGCTGAGAATTTTTTTTCCGTTAGTATTTTTTTTTGTTAGTAATGACTACTCACCAGAAGTCTCGTGTGTCTAAAAACTGTTCTGTAAGGTAAGAGTTGTGAAACTGACGGTTCTGGTCATTTATTTTTTAATACAATAGGGTTGATTATTTTCTTTGTTTTTAGTTCACGAAAGAAATTTCAGCATCGTTGTTTGGAGACGTAAAACACATACTGCCAACTCCCGACAAATAAACCATCTAAGTATACCATCGTGTACATGGTGTGGTTATTATTATTCATGCATTAATAAAAGACTGAGTTACGAAGCGCAATGAGAGATATAGTTGCATATAAGAGTTAAAATTTCAGTGAAGTTTCTTGTAACACAAGGCACATGTGAAGATCATGCTTGACTGCTACACAGCGTACATTTTCCACCGCTTACAATGGCAATGCTGTATATTCATTATGTCAATCATTCACGCATCCCATCATAAATCTACAAAGCGTTTTAATACAATCCATAATTTAATTGTGTTTGTTAGGTTACCACACAGAAGACACGGTTACTCGAATTATGCAATGAGTGGCATGGCTAAAAAAATGTTGCGGGATATAGTTTGTTATGAAGAAAATACAAATAAATATCTTGAATAGCCTCTCCTTAATAGCAAAAAGCATTTGAATGCATAATTTGTGATTTACTCTATGTTTTCTGCATTGCTGAATCATATATATATATATA
>NNCF01125898.1:12178-32379 GCA_002313205.1 Laupala kohalensis | reverse complement strand
ATTTTTTGCTTAAAATTACAAACATATTGACATTCTATTAGTATTATAACTCGCAGCCAACTTTTTATCTTATCTAGGAATTTTTGCTGAATTTGTTTTGAATCTGCCTCTACATTAGGGCCCTTGATCGGAATTGATGGGATGGTCCCTTGCTTGCTTCCGGAGAGTAAATTAGTTTTTTTTCCTCCACGTGGTCATACGCAGTTTGTACTGTTTTTTGACAATAAATTTATACTGTAATTGTATGTACGTTTTCGTTCGGGATATCGATGGGGAGAGTACTCAAGGTTGTGTTCCATCGCCGTTTAATCCGCACACTTTAAGCCAATGTAAGTGTAAGAAAACAGAAACTGTCATTTTCAATATTTTTTCTCACTTTAAATGAGAATCTCATATCAAGAGGAAATCATCATCTATTCAGAGAACTAAACAGCAGTGTTACCATGAACATTCCTGGTATACATAGGAATACTAGCAGAACTAACGGGCGTTACCTAGGATTTCAGAAGACACTTAAATCAATCGTTACTGCACTTTCAAAATTTTAAGACAATTCAGAATAAAACATTAAAAATATTTTATTCCTTTCTTAAAAACATACAAAAGTTTCCATATTTCTTTACTTTTGTGTCATTAAATTAATACCACGAAGAAAAGACAAAAATACCCACAGTTTTTAGTATTGTATGCTAATATGTACGTAATTACGATTTTTTAAAAATCCAGGTCGAAGGAAAACACACTTGACACTAAATGTTTAATATAGAAATAATAAATTTATTGTCAAAAACAGTACAAACTGCGTATGACCACGTGGAGNAGCAAGGGACCATCCCATCAATTCCGATCAAGGGCCCTAAGGCAGAGGCGGATTCAAAAATTTCAGCAAAAATTCCTAGATAAGATAAAAAGTTAGCTACGAGTTATAATACTAATACAACGTCAATATGTTTGTAATTTAACGCAAAAAAATTATTTTACATGTACGAATTATTATCGAACTATAGATTATTCTAAGTATAGTGTTTAAAAATCATAAGAATTGAAAGAACACTAAATTCACGATTTGTTACAATAAACATGCCCTTAGACAAAGCCTAGAGAACCTGTATCAGAAATCCGCCTCTACCCGAAGGAAAAACGGAGAAAAACCCGGGCCAGGATGGGGCTACAGAATTTATGTACACAACTGTGCCAAAGTTGAGTACACATAAAACTAAATTAATATGAGCCATAGGACAACACAATCATGCAAGAAAGTTTTTGAAATTGTTGTAAGTTATTTAAAAAGTACTACAGCAATGGCGTGATAAAGTACAAGACGGATTTAACTTTTATTAAAATCAATAAATTATTTTACACAGTAGCAGCACTGGTGCAGGAGGTAGTTTTTAACCGCTGATTTGAACAGATTCAATTTCATAATATCTTTTATATTCTTGGGCAGGGAGTTATATAGAACGATTCCCGAATGATACGGTCAAAGAGTGGTTGACACTATAGGGCGATGAATATTATTACTATTGCGAATATTGTATTCGTGAACGAGACTGTTTCGTATGAAGCAAGGATGGCACTTCAGTTATTCGGTCGTAACAAACACGACCGTTTCATAAATATAAACGCAGGGAAGTGTTAAGATATTTAATTCCTTGAATAAAGGTTTACAAGAGTTTCGGGGGTGAGATTTACAAATTATCCGAACTATTCTCTTGTGAATTCTGAAAGTTTGAATACTCTGACCGGAATTGCCCCAGAAGGTAATGCCGTAACGTAAATGGGAGTAAACGTTTGCAAAATAAACAAAACGCATAGTTAAGAGTACTGAATTCTTTTGTTTTTGTTTCATTTTTAGGTTATATTCTTGAAAACAGTGTTCTTCACAGCCTTCATTTAATTTTGCTTCTACGATTCGGTCACTTAGATTATACGTTCAGTAGATTGTCCGCCTCACGTAACGCAATCGAACTCTGGTGGTAGACACATTAGTAAGAACATTAATGCGAGTGAAGATTCACACCAACTGATTACTAACAAATTTGAATAGTTTTCGTGCTCTTGTAATTCATCTATATTTACCATACTTTGCATTGGTCCATTGGTTAATTGCAATAACCCATAAGAAGTGTACTTTTATATTTCAAATAATTTTATCGATTAATTTTTCCGATTTTTATCAGATTCCCATTCTTCGGACATCCAAGCTATTTACTTTTATCATTATAGATACTATCTCAATTAATTGAAAAGAATTGTTTTGATTTGTTTTCAAAATGAAGGACAATACAGTCACTAATCGGTTTAGCAAACCCACTCTATTATTATAGATACCACAATTCTTCATCCCCAATGGAGGTTAATTTGTATGCATAATTAACATTGCAAATCAATAAAAGTGTCAATAGCTCTGCAACTAAAAAAAGCTACAAATCAAATTATTAGCCCCATGTCACAATTACCCTTATTAAAATAATACTTGGATATCTTGATATTTTTAAAAGTTAAGGTGAGCGTTCTCGTTGATCCTGTATGTTAATTCACAACGTGTGAACTATTTTATGACGTATAGCGTTAACTCTATTGTTCTTCAATGTGAAAATTTCCCGTGTAAAAGATAATAACTTCGTGATATTTCCAAGCTATTTGGATGCAGAACATAAGCCTTTTCAAAAATTCACATGAGAAAATGTGTCATGACGTCTCATTTACGTCACTCGGAGATCCCCACCTACCTACCAAAAAGGTTAAAAGTCAATCCGAACGAATGACAGTGTGTGTGAAACAAATCATTTTATTAACGTCTTACATTTAATCTCCACCCACCACTAACCACTTCTTGTTGAACATTTAACTTGTGTTCATCTGATGAGAGTAGCTTCAAACTCTGGTTCTCATTCTTCCCCAAAAGTGAAACGTCGCCTGATCCGGTACGTTCCTGGCTGGGTGACTGGCCTGAGAGCATCAGAAGGCGTTTGCACCCAACCTGTTTCATAAGGTCATTCACTTTCATCAAAGTGATGGAGGCATTCACTTTACCAGTCAAATCGCCAACAATTTATAAGACTTCGAAATCCATACAAATATGTAAATGCGTAACGCGAATCATATGACTATCTACAAAAATTAACTTAAATTATCGATAAAACGTTATTAAAAAGTGTTAAAATACCTCAATATAAGAGAGTAATTTAAGAAAGAAAAAGTCAATCATCATCAAACTTAATGAATTGTTAGTTCTGTGCATTGAACAAAAATTAAAAAATGGTTTTAAATTGTAAAACTTCGACAATAGTTTAGATTTTAATGAAGTTGTGCAGCCGTGTCACGCCTCGGAAGCGAAAATTCGAGCGGCGCGGCTCCCGCGAGATGGTGTAGTATATATAGTCACGTTTTGTATTCAATTTGAATTATTACGAATTTGAAAAATTAGGATGCTGTACATGTTTTTAAAAACCTTAAGTAAAAGTATTTTGATCTCACAATATAAATAGATTTTTTTCCTGAGTAAAAGAAAAATCCCAGGCACCGCCGGATAATCAGTTAGTATAGTCATAAATTGTTTTAATTCAATGAATCATGGAAAATTTATTGAAGTGAAATCCCAAGGAATAAACTTGCAGATCGCTACAGCTTCGTTGAACATCGTGATACGGGATTACTCTGTTCTGGAGCCGAACGAGAGAGAGCCAAGCTGCAATGTAGTAAGAAGTGACAAGGAATGGTTAAGTTCCTCATAAGTATATCGGATAGAAATTTGTAAAATCTTGAAATCTATAAAAAATAGGTAATAGGTTTAAATAGGTTATATAGATTCTTATTCATATTGCCGATACACTTTCTCGTCTACCTTGTATTAAGTTCCCCTAGCTTTCGTAGTCATTGAAATATTACAGCCATTGTGTAGCGTTAGTAAAATAAAATTATCGTAAAAAAACTTTATTAAAATGATATTTTATTTAAAAACTTACTGCACTATAAAGTAAAAAAATATTCAATAAAACTGAAAATCAAGAAAATAACTACCAAAAAGTTTCTTCCTCGATCATTTTTTGTGTGTGTAAGTACTTAGAAGGTATACGAAGGCAGATATTTTTAAAATATGAAAGATACATTTTAAAAGCTTGAGGCTTTTTAATCATTGCGATGAAGTATTGATTGAATATATTGTATTTCCAGTTAAACAAAGAACTTAACAGACAACATTCAATACGAATTTAAAGTAGAAAACATGTTACGATACGCTGAGTATTGAAAAGGAACTTTCACAAAACTTTTGCTTAATTAGAACTGAACGAAATTTCTATTCCACGATATCTCGCTGGCAGAAAATGATAGTTCATAGCTTTCATCATATTGGATTTTGAACAATATTTGATGAACTTCACTGAATGGTCACCGAATTTATATTACAATGCTCGAGCATAATTAAAAGTAGATGAAATTCTAATAGAAAATTTTTCCTCTATGTCAAAGGGAATGAGTAAATAAAAGCGCGACAACGAAAGTGATTAAAAGGAATAGGAGATATCGTAAATTGACGTGAATAATAAGACTGATACGACTTGTTCAACTAGAATACAGGAATCGGAAGAAACACTGTGTTCAATGAGTAACTTAGTAATACGAGAAACATTTACAATCGTGCAATACAAAAATATCTCTCTCAAAATAAGTAATAACAGTTAATATTTTTGGAAGGTACAGTGACACATTAGGAGTTTCATGGAATTCAGTTCAAAATGTTGAGAATCAGAAGAAAATTAAACTTTCCTGGTTTGGGTCCAGTGGATTTTTAGCGATTATCACATGCATCATATGAACGTGCAGGTTTGTACTTGTAACAATTTAAAATTTAATAATGAAAGATTTTAAAATGAAATAACATGTTATGATGAAGTGTTGTTCCGCGTTTTATCTAACTGAATGTTTAAACATGTCTTTTTAGCAATATAATGTATACAATGGATCTCAAACAAAGGACTTGTGACTAATCATAAAAAAGAAGCCTATAACATCTGAAGATGGGGAATACATCTCCCCGAAACGTTATGTAGATTAATGAACTATCAAGTGTTTTGTGCGTCCGGTGTAAAGTGTTGTCTAAAATAAGAGCACTGTGAATCAAGATTAATAATATAAGACAACATCACTTCTACCTAATCTTTTTATTTATGCCGATTTCAGATATTTTAGTGATTTAATTCTGCCTACGCTAATACTACCTTAAATGAACAAATTTATCACTCACTGTCGTTCTTTCATTGATATACCCCATACTGCGTTACGTCTGTTTATTACGAACCGGATTTTCATTTAAATGCACAACCCGTAGCCTCTATTAGCATACGTTATTACGACGCGACGTTCTACTGTAGAATTAGCAAGCAAATGTAAATGTATTTTTTACGAGGAATTATTTCCTGGTTGGCGAGATGGAATGAGAAAACTTGGCTTGGTTGCGCAATCGAAACAGTTCCTACAAAAGGTGAGTGAATATGAGGTACAATGGGACAAGAATTTGCAATATTCTAGTTTTTCACACGTATTAAGCTTGAAAATGCTTAGAGAGCTCAAATTAGACTGTTATTTGATAGTTTTCTTCCTTTCTACCACACATACAAAAAAGAAAATAAATATGTTTTACTGAAGTTATATGATTATTTCCGACTTGATATTACAGGAGGTGTATCTTGAGATACATACCAGGATACAAAAGAAAGAGAAAAAAAACTATATAACTCGCCGACGTTTCAGAATAGTCTATCCATCCTCAGGGCTAATTGTAACACNTTCCAATGGTAGCTACAATTATTACAAATAACGAGTTCAATTGCAGGGCTCTAATGACCTTGCTGTTGACGAGCCCTAAAGCCCAACAAAAAAAACTTACCTTGATACAATATTTCTAAAACACCCACATTACTCATCCACATCTCCAACTAACCAAATGCATCAAAAGGATTATAGAACTCGCATAGTAAACTAAATAAGTTAGTGATGCTGATGCTCACTCCATCTTTTCGATGCATTTCTGTATAATGTGCGTCAGAGCGACTAGGCTTATATACCCCCCAAAAAATATTTGGACCATTCTCTATCCAGTGGCGATGAATTTTCATAGCCTTACGACGCAATATTTTGAATTATTTGACTCTTACTATAGGCTTATGTGGGGAAACTTTCGCGGGCTCATGTTGTTTTGATATTTTGACAAAAGTACCGGCTTATCACAGCGAAAAAACCTACTAAATCTAGTAAATGGAAATATGAACGCAATGACTTTTAAGATTTTCATACCTTTCGGGGCATTTTCAAGAATAATACCCCAAATACTGTGGAAAATACTGTTCTAACTGAAATGGCAGCCGTATCACGTGACTGAAGACAATGTGACTCTTGTTAAAAAAGAAGTCAAACGACAGTCTAAATTAATTATCAAGTTTTAAAATCACAAAATTATTGTTCTCATCCAATATTTAAAAAATCAGTAGAGTGAATTATTAATTAATAAGAACTACTTTGGTGAATATTTCCAAGTTTCGTGAATAGTTGGCAACTTGACTTCAGACCACGCGCATTTAATACCTTAAAGTGAGAGGGATGTGTCTAGAGTGCTGGTGTAATTGTTGGAGATGTGGATGAGTGATGCAGAGGTTTCAGAAATATTGTAACAATGTATATGTAATTGTACTAGTTATTTGTGATATTTGTAGCAACCAATGTGCGAGGTTTTTTTATACAGCCTGTAGAACTTGTGGATTTTTCTTTTGTATCTTGACATACCCCTGCAATATATTTCACTTATACCTCCGTATTTTGAAACGTTTGTAAGTATGTTGTTCCATAATTTTCATTAGTATATTTTTTCTACTTAAGAATAATCAAAAGAATTTTCTTTACAAGAAACATAGGGATTTTAGATACAAGAAAAAAATTACTCCACAGTAATGGTTTTAAAAAAACAACTGGTATCATTACATTACTGTGAGTCACTTATAGTTTTCATTTAAATGCGAATAATGGGAGACAAACTCAAGAATTTCGAGAGTTCTGGCACTTCATTAACGAGGATGTTTGTTTAGAATTTTTGACTGGAAACAGCCTCCATCGTTTAGAAGTAAAAAATACGAAGATTAGGTCGGCACGTTACAAGGGGGCATACACCTACTATCGGATTTTTTTATTACAGACCCCTGACTTCTAACCGTTCTCACCCTCACCGTTGGATTTGTAATTTTGTTTTGCTTATACACACGTGAAAAATTTGGTTTTATGAAAGAATATTAACTTTTTAAAACCTGAAATGTTTCAAAAAGCGTGCTATTTTAACGGTTTTTGCCGATACGTCGACTTTACTAATTTTAAAAAAATGTGACAAAAATTATTCTTATTCAGCGAATGATCACTAATGTGTTTGTGACACCATTTATTAATTTCAAGCTTCTACTTACAAAATATAATGAATTATTAATTTTTTTCGAAAACACTGCTAAAAACGACCAGGCACGTTAATAAGGAATAAAATTTATACTGTCGCACTCAGAAGAATGTCATGTGGTGGTGGTGACGAGCGCTGCAAACATTGCGCGAAACGTTGTTCATTAAAAGAAAAACAAATACTTTCTTCTTTAAAAGGTCATTAAGCGAACAACTAAAAGATTAAAATGAAAATAAGCGAACATTTAACAATACCCCTTCCATAAATACCTTGCATGTGAAGAACACTTGTATTGAATTAATTATGTTATGCTGAATGAAAAAGGGGGACGGGACAGAGATTCGAACTCGGGACTTGAGCTTAGCGCGCTCATGCGCTTACCGACTGCGCATGAGCGCGCTAAGCCAAGGTCCTGCGTTCGAATCTCGGTCCCGACTACCGTTTTCATTCAACATAACATAATTAATCTGTTACCTGGCGGTGAGGTTCACCGCAATTTATGAGATTTCTATGTTGTATTGAAGATGGGCGAAATGGGGCGAGGAAGAAGAGTATCGCAGAGAGTTGTGGAAGAGAATAGGTTTGTGATAAGTCCTTATAAAGGACATAATGTATTCGAAACGTTTGCGAGTTACTTCTTCTACATTCTGGCCAAATCCTCAAGACAAAATCTATATAATCTCAGTGGTTGAGAAATATAAAACTTAGGTTCTATCTGGGTGGACCCACAAGAAATTTGTACGAAGTAGTCTACGTCTATCTCCCCTTTACCTGAAACGGGACAAGACATTAATATACAACAAGTCTGAAACATTTTCGCAAATTCAGCAGCAAGGTCACGTGGGCAAGCCGACAAAATCTGTGGCCACCGGAGGAAACCGAGACGTTTTTTGAGGAAAAATCTACCAAAACCGAGACCGACAAAAAACGAGGTATTACTGAACTAACGAAAGGTTACGTTGGTAAAACAATTCCATTTATATATCGTGTGCGCCGAATGATTCCACCCAGCTACGGAGGGAAGGAAGCCATTTTGACACGCGTGTGTCGGAAACTCAACACAATACTCTCACGCACTCGTGCGAGAAGGTTCACACAATGCGACAACAACACACGCTGCTTCCGCAGATGAATTCCACGCATTCTGTCACTCTTCCCTGCGAATAGAAGGGAATGCGAAATAAACACGAATTTCATACTAGATATACATTCCACGAATGTGGCAATAACTTGAAAACCAAACTATGAAGATTACATTCCAAACACATTAAATTTTAAATGTATTCAAACAAACCTAAATACATCTTTCATTGAAAGATAATAAAATTTAATAATGCCAGAATACAATAAATTTCCGATTTTCGGAGTCTCAATATTTGATAGAGGGGACTTATATTTCGCGTTTTCACAACATTTCCCTTCCGACGAATGGAAGAAAACAGACCTTCGTCTGTCCACACGATGCAGCAGCGCATTGGCGCACCCAGTACAATCGAAGTAGCACGTACGACACCAGTTCTCAAGCAACGCTGCTTCAAGTGTTGGTGAGGGAGGCAGGGGGAGGTACTGTAAGCAAATAGTTGTCTTGAATCTGCTTATTGGCATGCCAATTGTAGACTACGCAGCACAAGTTATTGGCATGACAATTGTGAAAGTTATTGACTTCTAAAATCAAGCCAGTGGTGTCCGTAGCCAACTATTGTTTTCCAGTCATTGGAGGTTGGAGGCCAACTATTATTTTTTCCCAATCATAGTTGGAGGCCAACTATTAGATTGCTTATTGGAATCATGAAAACGCGACAATAGAGATGGTATACAGAACTAATAAAGCAACAGCTTATACTCATTAATGTTCTTTCTTCATTTTATTCGTCGATAATATTATATCTGCTATGTAAGTATGCCTATGTAAATATCGACATTTGTGTAACTCTGTCATCAGTGGTCCAATATACTGTAATTATTTATTGTAAATGGGAAAGTAGTATTCAAGCTTATCTACATGGAGCGATAAGAGAGAGGAGTTGGATGGTAGACTATTGTTAGTAGATGGGTGGCTTAGCTGGGTTTACCAACAACTTGACCCACGTGATGGGTTTAGTAGGAGTTGTTAGTAATAGTACGAGTTATTCATACTACTAGTAGTAGAAGGTAGATAAAGGAAGGAGAATTCGCTTTTCAGTAGTCACAGCTATATATGAACTGGGACATTAACGTGAAAAGCTACAAATTTTTTCTGACCCCACTGGGAATTGAACCAGAGATGACTTGGTTGACGAGCAAGAACGCTAATGCTGGCGATGCGATATTTGTGTAGCGTATTCGCTGTATTTGGCTAAATATTTGACGAACTCACAAATATCACAAACCTGCCATCCTCTCATGGTCCGAAAACTCAAATAACCCAATAATGCCGCATATATTTTCTTATACCAATGATGGACTGTATTTGATATAACTCAAGAAATTTTTGCACAGCCCATATAAATTTTCCAGGCCATGTTAAAGAAATTGTAGAATAAGAAAAGTCAAAATATAGGTTAAAGAACCAGAATATCAACAAATCTCGATCACGCGCGCTGTACTAAGCGAAACACAGCAAATCAAGTGGAGACGGTTCCCGCAAATATTTGCCTTATTTGAGTCCTTGGATGTGCGGCTAAAAACTGTCGAGAGGATGTATACTGGTGTTCGCGCATTTGCGTATTTGCCATGGTAGAACAAATACATCGAATACAGACAAATAGCTCATCTACACTTGACCATGATGGCAAATACACAACGCCAAGCGAAGTGCCAGCCTTCACCACCTGAGGAGGCAATGTACCGTTGCAACTCTAGGGATGTTAGTATTCGTACGTACCTCTAAATCACAAAACAGAATCAACAAATACAGCTTACAAAGCATCAGAGGAGACTTAAAATCTACATAATCTACAAACACTGGGAAATAGTCAAGTGATCATGGGAATAAAAAGTTAATTGTAATAAAAAGTGAAGTGAACACAATACGAATATAATCGCTGGATAATATACTCAAGTTCCTCTCCGCAAAGCATCAAAAATTGTCTCATTAAATTATACCAAAACAAATTACAGAAAATAGAAGAAAAAAAAATATTTTGTACACTTCGTTAAGAAAAGATCTCATAAGACCAAACCCGCACGCATTTGAAAAATTAATCGTTCATTAAATCCCTAACAATACACAATATAAAATTACTACAACATTTTTGAAATAAAAAATTACGCCAATTTGTTGTGTCAGGGAGAATTAAATTTCCCCATGAACATTGTGTTATTAGGTATTTTAAGGCCAAGGTCCTTCTATATTTCCTCGCATCGTTAGAACTCCACCGCCTTGCCGCTCTCCACGGTGAAATTCTGCAGTGCGAAGACAAGGTCATGCAACGACCTCCTTCCATCCGGTTGGCGCGACTTCGTAAACAACGCTGACACGCTTCAGCTCAAGTTGGCGCTTCTGAACACGATCCACTCACTGGAATTATTTAATCGTCTTCAAATTATCATAAGAATCGGTCTAATCCTGCGATACAGTACGCCGAAATCTAATTATTCGTAGCTTCCAACAACAGTTTTATTACACAGGCACATAAAAATTAAAAAAATAATAATAGTCTGTTCCGAAAAAATAAACCTATGTATCCATATGCATTTTGACGTGCTGAATCAGAATTCAAAATTGCTCCATCACAAGATTTTGTTTTGATCCATGAAGATTTTTCGCGATTAAAAAAATAGGTGATGGAGAAATTTAGGATCCGGATTTGAATTGAGCGCGTCAAATCCGTATGGATACATAGGTTTAGTATTTGGAACATACCGATTGTATATTTTTGTGTGCGCGTGTTATCAAAGCTTTACATACAATTTTTCTCCACAACGCTAAGAAAAGTTTTGATTACGTTAGTTCGTAAGTGACCCTTTGCTGAAAATGTAGATAAAATTATTCAGTTAATTCAATATACGAGAGTATTATCTTGAGGATTTGGTCAAAAGAAAAAAAAATACCACTACATAACTTGCCATCGTTTCGGGTATATTTTATCCAAACTCAGGGCTTGATATAATATTTCTACAACATCACTCATCAACATCTCCATGCTTACACCAGGTACATCCTATTTACTTACTGCATCGAAAGTCTTGAGGTTGGATAAAATAAATCCGAAACGTCAGCAAGATATGTAGTTTTTTTCTTCTTTTGACTAATTCCTCAAGATAATACTCCTGTAATCAGTGGCGAGTCTAGACCATATTCAAGGGCGGGGGGAGGGTAACCGGGGAACATTTTCGTTTAAAATTATGGTTTTACAACACAAATTATATAAATATTATCTTTAACTGAAATGCATCGAATAAATAATTAAGACTATTATTAATAACAATAACAATTATTCATTAAACTTATTAATACGGTATTATTAATTTTATTAATTTGCATTATTAATAATAATAACATTTATATTATTAATTACAATAACTAATAACAATTATTCATCAGATAACAGTTTCACAAAGTACGCCATTTATCAACTTTAATTGTATCTTTTAAGAGTTCACGTCCAATGCGGGAGGGGGGGCAGCCACTGCCTGTAAAAGGTCATTGCCTGTAAAAGGATATCAAAGGTCATTGGAGCCCTAAAAACTTGTACAGGTAGGGAAAATGCAGTTACGCACTAAGGAGAGCCAACATGACTCTCCCCGCGTGTGGGACTCTCCGAATGATTCAACCATACCCACTAAAAACCCTCCTGATCTACAACACACCAAAACATATCTCAAAACATTGAGGACAAAAAAATGAGTAGAACAAAAAGGAGGGAGGGAACAAAATGAGGAAAATGAAAGATACCCTAGCCTTAATAGCGTCGGGATCGAAAAGAACAAGAGGTGAACAAGGAAGATCAGGAAAGAGAAAGGAAGGAGTCTTGCACAAGTAAGTGGAAGTAATACCAGACTCAGCTCGGGGACCCGTTTTTGCCAAACACGTACTTACTAGATGTAAGTCCCCTGGGAGGAGCGCATTGGAGTAAAGAAAACAAGAATATGTCGTGGGCACTGTAAAATGTTTCAAATAAATAAAGTAATTCGTCAATTTGAAACCAGAAATAAGGAAATCTGGTTAACGCAACAAAAAGAACAGAAACTCGATTTAAAAAATCTGGAGAAGTTCAGTAAACTCTCTGGGTTTCAATTAACTGAAAAAAGTTAGGCGGGTTGCTAAAAAAAAAAAACTTACGTGTTACTAAAGTTACCATAGTCTATGTGGAAAGCACATGAGAATTGGATATCCTCTTTTACAAAAACACACATTCGAACAAGCGGAAGTGACGCCCTGGGTGTAACTGATTACGTCAAGAGCTGAACACTCACTGGACGGTGGATACAGCAGAAGCGCCTTCTAACATGAATCTCAACTTCGACGTTCAGGTCCCTGCGGTTAGGAACGGGAACCAACCATAGGAATAAGCATGACTTGTCCCTATGGTTGGGCAAAATGATAGCGCACATGCAGGAGGATAATAGCGCATATGGACGATTGTAGGCTTTAGGCCTATCTATATTGAATAATGATACCCTATTATGTATTTCTATACGGGCAACAACAGACGATGATATGAAGAGGCAAGGATTTAAAACAGAGATGCCTAAGAGAGAGGAATATATTATAAAGTGTACTATTAAGCACGAGTGTATGATACATCGTAGTTCTTGAAGGAAGAAAGACATTAAAGGTTAGAAGAAATGTATGTTTGACCCCGGTATTTACTGTATAGTAGCGGCACGGGGAGTATGCAAATAAAATGAAATAGTCGTTCAGGGGTTATTGAGAACACAAAATCTGTCTCGCATGCATTTCCTAACATCTACTTAATAGATTCTCTTGAGCAAACTATAATAGCAAGTACCTGAAGAAAACTTCAGAATATTTAACGCCATTTCATATTTTTTCAGGTATATTACACATTCTAACAGTAAAACCTCATGATAACGTAGACTTTTAGGTCGTACGTTTTAATGAAAGTCAAGTTTATAACCCATCATTCTTATAGGGTCATACCGCGGTAAAGTATACATAAACGAAAATACAATAGCTATAAAAGTGCTTATGTTATGGTTAGTAATTGAAGGACATGCCCAAAATGTTCATAATATGCAACTTACTTTATTAGTTTTACTATTCTTTAAACTCTCCGTTATCATAGAGTATGTTAAAATATATTGTGTAGCCAATACGTAAAAAAACGTTCCATACGTTCTCTTCGAAACAACTGGATCGCGTTACAGCCAAATGTCCGGACTGGATAACTTGTTCTTGTAAATTTTATAAATTTTATGTCAAAAAACAGTACAAACTGCGTATGACCACGTGGAGGAAAAAAAACTAATTTACTCTCCGGAAGCAAGCAAGGGACCATCCCATCAATTCCGATCAAGGGCCCTAAGGCAGAGGCGGATTCAAAAAATTCAGCAAAAATTCCTAGATAAGATAAAAAGTTAGCTGCGAGTTATAATACTAATAGAATGTCAATATGTTTGTAATTTTAAGCAAAAAATTACATGTAAGTTATTATCGAACTATAGATTATTCTGAGTATAGTGCTTAAAAATTGAAATAACACTAAATTCACGATTTATTGTTACAATAGACCCGCCCCTAGACAAAGCCTAGAGAACCTGTATGATAAATCCGCCTCTACCAGAAGGAAAAACGGAGAAAAACCCGGGCCAGGATGGGGCTACAGAATTTATGTACACAACCGTGCCAAAGTTGAGTACACATAAAACTAAATTAATATGAGCCATAAGACAACACAATCATGCAAGAAAATAGTTTTTGAAATTGTTATAAGTTTTTTTAAAAAGTACTACAGCAATGGCGTGATAAAGTACAAGACGAATTTAACTTTTGTTAAAATCAATAAATTCTTTTACATTGTAGAAGCACTGGTTTCAGCGTCATTCCACCAATGCATTAGGGAGTTTTCGCATAGCGCACCTGCGAGCTTTCGTATACGCTATCCACTTGCAAGTTACTTCTATTCAGAAGTTGGTACGTTACAACGCCTCTGTTTGCGTATGATGTTAGAGGTACGCTACTGAGAGGGGTCATGGCGGATTCTGGTCTGGATTTGAGGTAATGTTGATATCTGAGAGGGTATGCGTGAGATTTGTTGGTTGTATGTATTGCATGAGCACGTTCTGGTGTACTCACAGTACAGTTTAATTGTGTACGCTTTCAAGAAGTAGTTTGGGTTTACAATTTTTAGTATGATTTGATTCGAAGGCACGCTACGCAGAATGTATCGATTGCACCATATACGTTACGCGGTTAGCGTCATCAACCTAACGTATACGTAGGAAGCGGGTAAGGTATGCAAAAACTCTCTAATGTCTTTTCTATCGCTACGCGGATGTTCAAACAGATCGTTGTTGATCCAGCATTTATGAATTTTCTGCATCCAAAGCATTTTTATTATTCTGCAAATAACACGCGGTATGAGTCGTGATTATACTCGCTGTAATCGGCGTTTTCATAGTTTTGTTTTAATGTACAAGATTTCAGAGTTTATTTCTTAGATGTTGGCATTACGCATTTGACGTCACCAGAATGCTTAATTTCGTTTCGATTAACTAAACATTATTTTAATCATTCGTTTGAATTAAATTAAAATAGTTGTCAATCTATTGTGATTTTGAACGGAATTTTTATTAAAATGTATGACAGTGACTTAAATTTGTGACATTACTTTGCAAAACAGTTTCTTTTTGAAAGAAACACTTTAAACTAGACTTGGAAGCAAACCACAGTAGCTTTTAGATGTCATTACAGAGCGGTTGGCTTGGTTTTCACTCCGTGCCATTTTCCCACGGGTCCATTTCACGCCACGCGCGCACCGCGAGAGGGTAAAGGGCATCGCGGCGAGGGATTTCTGCGATTCCTAATCGGATTTCGTCTCATAAATATTCAGAGAATTTGAGTTCCGCTTCCGACTCTGACAGCAGACGAAAAAGGGAGCGACCGACAAACACAAAGAGAACGCAGATTTTTCTCAACTCTTCGAGAATTGACTAGACGTAACAATACAATCAACAATGTTTTCTTTATAGCAGTGGATTTATTGGTACGAGGTTTTTCTCCGGTTCTCCTTCGGGTAGAGGTGGATTTTATATACAGGCGCTCTAGGCTCTTGCATAGTGGCGGCAGTTATTGTAATAATTAATCTCGAATATTACTATGTATAAACAATTTATTCCGAATAATGTATACGTGTTAGTGAACTACCTTCTTTTGTGTTGGTGTTCGGTTGACATAACACGTATTTGTATAAGCTTCTTATCTAAGGAGTTGCTGGTTGAAATTTTCAATCCTCCTCTGCCTTAGATCACTAGCCAGTTTTGTTTTTGAACCTACACCAGGAAGGTTGTAGAGATGTTGTGGGTTATATTTAGAGGCTATAGCTGGTGGTAATTGATGATGGTGTGGTTTCATATCATGCAGCACTGATGAAGGCAAAATAAATTGTCCTAACGTTGGCGTTGTAATAAGAATCTTTTATTGATGACCAACCCTGACTCAATGTTCTCTTTACGTATTATAAGGAAATCAAATAAATAAAATTATCATGTCCAGCTTTTAATACTAATTCGCCGAAATCAATGAGTAATCAGAAGGAATTCTCAAACTTCTTGGAGTTGGCTAGTGTTGCTGTCACAAACATATTTTTTTATGAGACGTGGTCATTTAACAGGAACAGTGACACAAAAGTCAATTCCACAATGAATTTTGAGTTGTTGTTTTTTTCAGAGAGATGGATATAATGATCATTATGTTCCACTTCCAATATTGTAACGAAACCATAATTGAACTGAACAATACTAGTTCAGTTGTGTCGTAATGAACAGGTTAATATTTCCTCATATTCAAATTAAATTTACACACAACTTTTCAGAAATCCCTGAGAAAGAGAGAAATACAGCGAGAAAATTCCACTTTCTCAGTCGTGTTACAACACACCGCAAGCCCAGATGCGATGTGTGTAGGTTTTGGGTAGAAGCGGGAATCAACCATAAACCACAACCTTTATGGTAGAGTTCGCTGCCACCAGCTTGGTTTCCCCAAGCAATCTATCAAACGAGTAATAACAATAAAACATTTAATTCAAATTAAATATACAATGTATATATATACAATGTATAATAAATATATACTCTGAATATTTACAAATGTAGACAAACTCGCAAATCATAAATACAAGTTTGAACTTGTTATTACTTGATATTGCTATCTAAAAGCAATAATTACACACAGTTATAACTACTGGTGTTATGAATTAACTCGGAAATCTACCCAGATTATCCGAAGTTCAAAAAGTTCCAAGTTGCTATCTCGAAATAAATAACTGTTCCAAGCTATGTTATTCGCGCCTATAGCAGGTAATAGAATTACCGCAGCAATTCTCAGTGGTCTGACGACCAAACTAACCAAGTTACATATTAAATAACTTGCGTACTTCTATACGCTTTCGCACTTGTCTCAAAGTCTGAAAGCCTCCAGTATAAAAGTCACTTAGGAGCTGAAATCCCTCCAATATATATTGAGGCGGAGGTCACGTGACTACCTCTTCGCCACCGTTCCCAACACCCCATCTCGGCTCGGTCACTCCTCAGCTTCCGAGAAAAACTGCCTTTTCGGATGAACGCTATTTCTGTCAACTGCTGAAATATTCCATACACACTCATTTTCCTTCTCCGGGGCGTTCATTTCAGTTTTCAGAAGTAGAAGGGAGTTCTGCCTCTTCACAATACGCGCACCTTTCCGTGTTTGGGTGGCGACGGGCCTGGCTTAATCGCCTTTGGAATTTCCGGCGTGCACAGTGCTTGAAATTGTTATTTCAAAATCTATACTGGCCCCGATGTTACAGCTCCTCCCCACTAAATTTTTTTTGAGCGTTTTAGCTTTGATGACCACGAAGAAAAATCAGATGGAAGAGAACACAGTTCACCAATCTTGACACAACACACAAATACAGTGGCGAATACCCACCCTGTTGTTAATACAAATACAGGTTCACATGTACATATCATATTATACAATTTTAAAACAAATATGGCATGGCGAGTTATTTTGCAAACCTTGTTCCGAGAAAATATAACTCTTTCTCTCTTTGTTGCTTCAAGATTTCAGTTATATATACTACAAGATTAACTATTCTTAATAATTTTAACTATTCTCACAAAACTGCAAATGGTAACTGAAGAGATATATACACAATTTAAGTTACCCTCGATAAATAATAGTAATTATTAAATCAACTTCTTAGTAAAGTCCTAAATTCTTTATACATGATAAAAATACGCAATGAGTAAAATAACAAAATTGATTATCCTTCCCAAACCAATTATAAAACTAGGATGCTCAGTTCTAGAGTGAACCTATAATTACTGATGTGATTATCTACTCTAAAAAATCAGCATTAATATGCTTGTTCCCTGCTCAATACTAAATAGCAGATCTGGTATCCAATATAGTTGACCAGTATCAAAGTGACATCTCACTTTCTGCATTGCACACATGATGTTCCCGAAGACATCACATTCGCAATTTAAATCCGACAATCTACTAACTTTTGCTTGATGTTACAGTCGCTCCAAAACAAATGCAAAGAGCATTTGAAGATTTATGAAGTGGAAAGTCAGTCGCCCTCTCGCTTTTCGTTCTTGTTCATTACTCTTAAGGAGGCGAAACAACAGCAGAGACTTAACGCTTTGCACACATCTGTTGCACAGCGAATCCGCACGTGCAGGTGCGTCACTTGTTTCCTGCCCCCCACCCTCGCTCTCACTCCCGCTCTGTTCAAGACTCCTTCCGCTAGGCATCGCCACCGTCGCATTTTACGTATCACTGCTTCGAGGGAGGGTCCACGAAAGCAACGAAACAATTAATTCCGTTAATTAAAACTAAGAATCAACAGAGTGAATGAACAGAGTCCTTCCTTCGATCATAGATATACTCTAGTAAACATTACATAAATGAGAAAAATAACAAACAATATACTCAGAAATAATTACGATTAATTAATACACCAGATGCTTTCACTCCATGACGATACTCCAGACATGAAAATTACTGGTGAATATAATAAGGTATCGAAAATAAGCTACTTTGAATTCTGTTGATATGTGTGCAGTGATTATGACGAAATAGATGAGTCAATTTAATTAATATTTCGTTTTGGGGGGAAATATCTGCTTCTCGTTGATGCAGGTTCTACAAACCTTAATATAAATATCACTTTAATTTCACAAAGTACGTTCTCGATTTTCTTTTAAAAAAGCTCCATTTCTTTATATGCAGAAAGTGCAATTAGTATGTACGACATTGATGTACATATAGAAAAACATTTTATCTTTGTTACACTAACAGAAATGGAGTAACGGTTTCAGTAACAATTTGAAAATGAATAAATCAATTTCACTAATGTTTTCTATTTACTGTAGTACTTGCTTCTTTTTTCGTCTTGGTACAGAAAAAGAAAAAAATCAACGGTGGTTTTCTGCTGGGGTTTCCTTTTCCTACTCCAGACAAATGTCGATTCGGTCAGAATGGAATCGAAAGTGACATTCGTATTCACACATTTTTTGTCTAACAAAAACAAATTGGAAGATAAGAAAAGAACCTTATGAAAATATTCTTACTAACAAACCAGTTAACCAATTACTAAAAAGCTATTGTTGTCACAATGGGGTCAAATGGCAAAATTAAGCAAATTCTCTCCAGTATGAATTAAAAAACACATCAGAAATTTAACTTTCCAATTGTGGCCAGCTCTTTGAAGTTCGGACCCATTGTGGACTGGGAAATAAATTTTACTAGGTAATTATTTCTTTATCTCGCCATTCATTCTGTAACTGACAACATTCTATTAATGTGTTCATTAATTTGTTATGAGAACTTTTTGTTAGAGACAAACTCCGTGTTGCATACTTTCAGTAGCAAGTGAATGATTGTGCAAAATCCTATTGTTACCAAGTGTAAAACACCAGCAACAATAGCATTGTGCATCATCTCAATATGTGTAAGGCTGTGACAATGAAACTAATTTTTAAGTGAAATTACATTGATGGATCTACATTTGTTTAGAAAGCTGTCGACTGATTTGCATGGAAATGTATTATCGCTAGGACGCTTCTCTCCGTGATTGCACAACAGACACGATGAACAAACATTGAGTACTAGTTAAACAGAATGCGGAGCCTGGAGTGTGACAATAGACAGTAGTATAAGAATAGTTCAAGATGTTCTTCGAGTTAATTAAGGATGATATACTTAGTATATTACACGTATTACATGTATAAAATGCGAATACACGAGATTTGTATTGTTGTATTTATAAATGGGAAATGTATCGTGCTATTGAAGCTTATCTACATGGAGTGATAGGAGTTAGGAGTCGGGTGGTAGGTCATTGTTTGTAGGTGGGCCGCTTAGCTGGGTTTACCAACAACTTGGCCCACGTGGAGGAGTTAGTAGAAGTGGTTAGTTTTTGATACTAGGTGGAAGTGGATAGAGGAAGGAAGGTTGCCTTTTCAGTAGTCACAGCTATACAACTGGGACATTAACGTGAAAAGCTACAAATATCCTCATCGGGAATCGAACCCGGGATACTTGGTGAGAAGCAACAATACTACCACCTGCGCCACCGGCGGTGCTTCACACGAGATTGGCTGAATTGTG
>NNCF01125898.1:0-11281 GCA_002313205.1 Laupala kohalensis | reverse complement strand
GGAAATGTGATCCGCCGGAGCACTTTGTAGTTCGCAATGCTCGCAATATGGCGTAGCACTCAGCAGTGTAAACACTGCACAAGTCGCCTAGACGGTAATAAGAATACAAGTGAGCCATGCAGATAGTAATAAGAGTACAAGTGAGCCATGCAGCTTTGTATAGTTTATATAGTAATAAATAAATTTGTCAAAAAAGCAGTACAAACTGCGTATAACCACGTGGAGTACAATAAACTAAAAGCAAGCAAGGGACCATCCCATCAATTCCGATCAAGGGCCCTCAGGCAGAGGCGGATTCACAAATTTCTGCAAAAATTCCTAGATAAGATGAAAAGCTCGCTACGAGTTATAATATTAATAGAATGTCAATATGTTTGTAATTTTAAGCAAAAAATTATTTTACATGAACAAATTATTATCGAACTATAGATTATAGAACTATAGTGTTTAAAAATCATAAGAATTGAAATAACACTAAATTCACGATTTATTGTTACAATTAACACGCCCCTAGACAAAACCTAGAGAACCTGTATAAGAAATCCGCCTCTACCCGAAGGAAAACCGGAGCAAAACCCAGGCCAGTATATAGAAAGTAAGCATCTTCATGTGTGACTGGAAACAAATATAATGTTACATGAATTCTACATAAACATATAGATTGAAAAATACTCATTATATACCAAATAATTCTTTGTTATTTCTGTCTAAAAGAAATTATAACGCTCTATTATCAAGATGTCTTGAAATGGCTTTTCTTTGACGATCTTTTACGTGTATAAGGGGGGGGGGGGGGTTCCTCGCCAAAATTTATTGATCTTAAATTTTTCTTTAAATTTGTATTGAGGTTTTATTTATTGATAAATGGTAAACTAGCAATAATTTAAGCCGATATTATAATAAAAAATGGATTGAAGACCGCAAAGTAATATGTGAATTTGGAATTTAAATAACGTTATTGTCTATTGCAACGGCATCACTTGACAATGAGAATAGAACAAAACTTGAACATTTCAACACGTCAGATAGTTTTTTAAATATTTTTTCACAATACAAATATTTTACACGAAAAATTAGATTTAAAAAATGCAAATCCAAGAATTGTTTACTGTAAACCCAATTTACTGTAGAATCGGACGTATCTAATAGTATTTCTCCTTGTATCATAAAATAATTTTAAATGTATTCATAAAGCTAGAATAAAAGACAAAAATAGCGGAAGGAGAGCGAATGGGTCACAGAGGAAAAGTATTAAGACGTTAGATGGGGGTTTCTATTTTAATTACAAGCAAATTAAATTTCGTATTTATCTATAGACTCATATACATGATGTATTAAGAATAAATTGTACAAAGAACGAATTGAAAAATGAATCTAATTTCATCGACAAACTCTATAGACTATTGATGTGAAAAAAAAGTGAAAATAAAACACTTCCCATGTGATATAAACAGAGAGTGATGTCAATTACTAATTTTTCCTCTCTGACGATAAATCCTAAATGTACAGTAATTATTAATAAGAATTAAGAATTAAATTCTCTTTCTATGAGTCTTTCTTAATGTCAAAGACTAACCAACATACAATGATTGCTTTACTCCTGATGTTTGCCTAGTGCAAACTTATCCAAGTCGTGGCACCCTTAAGAGAATTAGAATTTTCTCACGGCACCGTCATACAAATATTTGTACGGCTCTGAAGAAAAGACTAGAGAAGTGGTTAGGATATAAACATAATTAATACAATTCGTATTTAAAATTCATGCAAGTACTTTAATTGTAATCGGTAGGAAAACAAAAATAATTCATAAATAATAAAATTACCTTACAAATGCTCTTGGTATATATGCATTTTGTTTTAGTGTGACGGGTGAGCCTGCTGCTCAATGCACAATTGTTCAAATCGTGGAATAAAGCTTGATTCAGCTGCTCTCATCTATTTTTCGACATTAATTTTCGAACGATATTTGCTCTTTATGACAACAACTGCTGAAAATCCAGGTATGAAGTCGCAAAGGGAATGAGAACCCTCATCGCTTCTGCACTTAGAATTGGATAGTCATTTTTTATAGGTATCCAAAACTCCGTCCAATTCAAACGAGCGAATTTTGCTTTCAGGTTTTTATAGCTCATTTGATGGCTCAGTCATATTTTCTTCTTCTTGTGAAGTGAATTCGTTTGGAGCTTCAACATGGAATGAACCTTGGATCCACGCAAACTTCTTGGTTTGGTCTTCTTGGAAATACTTCGCGAACCAGCCAGCTAGTTGTGACAGGTGCTCTGTGAAAAGTGTCAGGTGCTATGTGAAACCTTATCTCTACTACGGACCATGTACTGTTGCAATACAGGAAAACAATCTTTGCCTCCATTATCATTCATTTTTCTTTTACACATCTGCAGTATTTTCTAGAATGCTGATATCCTCTTTTCAAGCTTAAATATATGAATGTTACGGCCCTGAAGAGAATCATTTAATACATTTAGTTTTTCGAATATGACACAAGTATGCCTGTTTCAGCAGAATGTCTGGATCTGCGAAATTGTTGGCGTTCACACGATCATTTTCTTTCAAGAAATTGTAAACTGTAAATTCAAAAGTTCGGGATAGTACATTGCCTCGTGAGAGTCAACGCGAGGTGGAGTAGTAAATAAGGGACGGTCCCCAAATCCTGGCATAGGTGTTTGAAAAATCTGGCTTTAAGTGGTCTAGTTTTTATGTAGTTTACCACATTTATTTCACATTCTAGTACGAGATTAAGTGGAAGGCTCGGCGATTTCGATGCAAGTACTTCTCTGCGAATAATACAATGGATCCACAAACAATCCGGGGCTTTGCAACGAATCAGCGCATGTAGTCCTCTGTATTGACCAGACATTGATCGGCCACCATCATTGCACTCTGCACTTACGCCAATCCAAATTGTTTTCTGTCATAAATGTGTGAAGGATATCGAACATATCTTCAGCCCTTGCACTTCCAGTAATGCTTTTACAAAACAGTGTCTTCAACGATAGTACAATCGTCAATGAAACGTACATAGCTGATGAGATGTGCATTCTAATTGCTGTCTGTGGCCTCATCCAGTTGCAGTCCAAATAAATGTCCTATCATTTTTTCTATCGATTGATCGTTGAGATCCTGAGCCATGTGCTGGATTCTTCGATTGATGGTGTTGTTCGACAAAGTAATATTCGCCCGTATTTTCTCCTATCATTATATTAGCCATGTCCACAGCAGCTGGTAAAATTAATTATTCAGCAATAGTGTTGGCCTATTTGCACTGCGCTACCCTATATCCACCTTGAATGACGCCAACAAGGCATTTTTGGCACTGACGCTTGCTTAGTGAAAACATTATTTTCATGGTGCAAATCTTTCATTTTCCAGCTAAAATATTCACGTGGTTTATCGACCATGTTGGGATGCGTCGTTTGAAGGTGTCGCCTCAATTTACTTGGATTCATGCTCTCGGATGATAGAACTTTAGAACCGATCAGACACTGCGGTCTCTCTTCAACATTGTTGAAGTGAAGACAAAATCCAAGTAGCTGTCCTCGTATTTGCAGCATTTCCGCTTCTTTCCACGCACGCCACACGTCGATGCATGATCTTCATTAGTACTTGCATTATCGTTTTCTTTTTCATCAAACATATATTCATTTTTATGAAAAATATTTTTACAGCTTACTTACAACACAGCACAGCGACCACTAGCGAGATAACTCGTAACGGGAGTACCTGCCCCAATAATTAGACGATCTAAGCAGTCGGAATGTCAACAATGAAACTTATCTTAACAACTCAATTCATTATAAGGTTGATAACATTTCACCACATTAAATTTCATTCCATGAATACATAAACGTATTATTAGATATCATAATTTAATATTATTGTCAATTGTGGTTGTCGGATTGCATAAATAGTAAATAATGCGAATTTAGTCCATACGAAATGATCTCTCAACAAAAGTGTATTGAAGTGCGACATTATGTCTCCTTTCTACTTATTTTCATCTTCTCGAAGCAATGGTCCATTTCTCTCGCTGTTTGAATTTGAATACATGGGTTGGATTATTGGTAACGTATCGAATTTGGGCTATTTTTTCTCTTATTTCCACCGTTAATAGCTGAACAAACCCAATAACCCATATTTCCCTACGTAAAAACCAACATATTGCCCACCGACGGTTTTTCTAGAAAATCCGCTGCGAGTGCAAGCATAGTTTCGGCTATCTCCACCTTCCTCGCGCTCCTAGTCATACATTAGATTGAATATATCTCCGCACGCTTTGGGAACCCCAGGCCTAGTGTATATTTGAACTTCACGATTAACTTCAATTATTAATGATTATGTGATACAATTTGCGGGAAGGCGCATGAAATTGAGGTACATTCAAGAGCAATGTCATTCACTGAAACAGGCATAATTCAAGCAGAAGATGAGTAAATAGTGCTTAACTACTTGAAGACCAGTAGAATGAATGAGAGAAAACCTCGTTCTAATTGCAAGTGGTTCACTTGTAAACCACTAGTATCGTTAGGTTTCGAACAATTATAGCTGACAATCTTGTAAAATATACTTGTTACCGACAAAGTATTCTTACGTAGGATAACTGTATTACTAGTGTTATTTTACCATTGTCAAGTTCTTCCTCGGAAGATGAAAATGAGCTACTCATTAGTGTACGTAGGGAAACTTGTTTTGGGAAATAGTAAACTTTTCATGTGTGTCAGTATGAATTTAACTACAGCTCTAGAATGACATCTGTAAAGCAGGAAGGAAAAGAGGGTCATATTACAAAAACGAATCGTAAAAACTATAATTTTCTATGCAACAACTTCCATAAACTAATAAATATTTTAAAATACCGAATACGTAATTACGTAACGCAGAATCAAACGAGAAAGACTGGACAGTCCGCAAATGCTTTTTACTGACAAGTGTGAAGATATTCCACTTCTCACCGACAAGTACTTGTAACTGACAAATCAGCAACATCTTTGTGAAACGATTTAACTAATGACCTTGACGAGCCTTAAAGCCCCCACCCAAAAAAAAAAAAAAATTTAACTAACTACTTGTTATTACAACCATTTGTATTAACGTGAAATGGACCCCTGGTAGATTAATTATTGTAATTTTTGTCTAAATATTGTGCTCGGTACCAATCTTCTAAAACTGATGAAAATTTTAACTACCGCCTTTAAAATACAGTTTCTTATATTAAATTGCGATGACGAATCAAAATGAAACTTAGCTTCGATCTAATTGCAGCCCTATGGAATACGACTGTTCATGTTTCGTATGAATCCCCTGAGTAGTGTTTGCATGTTGTGCATGCGTAAGAAGTTTTCGAAAAACTTCCTAACGGTGCAAGGCCACCCATAATGAGAAGGAAAACGTAACCTGGAGCAAGATAAATGTTGTGAGAAGGAAATATAAACGGTGGGTACCCATGAGAAAGACCCTGAAGACTCATAGGATTGCCGTCTATCCGTGTGTCCCCGGAAACTATGCTCAGAGACAAGTAAGTTCGCATAAAAAATATCGGACCAACTTAACTAAATGGTTCAACGCCGTAGAAAAATATCCAGATGGGATATCGAAAAACGACTTTTTTGCCATGATTCTGGAAGGGACTTTGTTGTCGGAAATTACAAATTCAATCATTTTATGTGAAAAAAATTCCCTTTTTCGATGGCAAATTTGACATTATGATCCTATCCTAACCTCATTCTTCGTATAGCAGCCTTCCGCGAGTGCTGCTACCTCCACCATCGCCTCCACCTTCACTTACAACAGATATTTTTAAAACGGAATCGCCGGGTCTAACAAACCTAACATCGCGACTGTGACCGAACAATTGTTTATAATTGTTACCGAACAATATTATAATTATCATACCCTAACATACTAACATAAACGGTGGCGGAGAGAAGAAAACAGTGCGGAACAATATTTCTTTATAACTACCGTAAATATAACAAGCGAAGAATACGGCTTGTATTTTCGGAACCGCAATAATATTTGTAGTATTATGACATAAATTATTTTTTCGAACCCTTGTGGGACCATATTCTTAAGTTTGGCCAAAATATCAACATGGCTGCCTCATGCATATTGTCATCTTCTCCGAAATAAACGCTAGTAACACGCTTCCGTTTGGACGAGGTCTGTAATGTCATTCGCCTCAGCTGATGTTGAGTGAGGTTAGAGTCCAGTAACTTCATTGATGTACTTCGTATGACGCTAACTGCTATTAACTCAAGAAAAAATATTCAATGGGTTACGAATCGTTTTTAAGTATAAATAAGAAACGATTCCGAAGAGTGAAGTTCTGGTTGGCAACAAAATTAACATCCGGAATCACTACCAACGTAAACGCGAAGAACACAAAATAATGATATTCTCCTTATGGATCGGTGGAGAATGATTGCGTTGGATGGTTTTCTACACCATCCGTTTTTTTAAATAAGCTTTATAACGTCGTTGCGCTACGTTTGAAAATCGCACACACCATTGCGAAACCGACACGTACTGTTACGTGAGCTAGAATTACTCCATAATTTTTAAGATTTTTTTGTAACTAGAATTAACTTTGTATTAGGCATAGCGTTGAGGCTTCAGTTCTTAGTTTTTTTTCTGTGAATTCTTCTTGAAATTTATTTTTCTTACAGAGCAATATCTATTCAAATTTCTTGATTTGGAATATTAGTGCAAACTTTTTTTATAGACAATCAATTATATATACACAGTAGTACAATCCCCTCCGTGGCTGCGGTGTCAGCATGATCGCTCGTCACCAAGTCATCCCTGGTTCAATGGTGGGGTAAGATGAAATTTGTAGCTTTTCATTTCCTTGTAGTGTGATGTCTGAAAAGTTCGCCCTCTGCGACTAACAACCGCAGTTGTAATACTCGGATACAGCAATCTGGATCCTATCTACATCTCGGTAAAATTCCCGACGTGTCTTACTAGCACTCATTTCCTGGTCCTTAGCCGAAACGAGATACATATATACATATACACAGTATTACATTTCAAATTATGAGAAAGATCGACGTTTCGAATCTGGGATTGTATCCCTCATCAGGAACTGTTAATTAAATTTAAAAATTAAATTGTATAATAAATGTCATAAAATTACAAAAATGATGTATTATCACATTTACCCCTCTCATATGCAGATATCATACAAAACAATAAAAATATTTTACATTATAAACAGTGACACACTTTAAAATGAAATTTTGAATCAAATGTTAAATCATGCATTGTCACAATGTTTGAAAATTCAGTATGGTAAGGCAACATGAGACAGACATTGCTCCGTCAAGGTGTGTGTCAATGTCGAGCTCACAGCTCTGCATACGTGCACTGCGCACTCAGGTGTGCCAACAATGAAGGTTTTGTTATTGCATGAATAGCTCCATCAAAGTCATAAGTGAATTTACTGCTTTCTATTTCTGAATTTGAAGAATATATAATTCATTGTCTATGAAAACGTTTGCACTAATGTTCCAAATCAAGAAACCTTTAAGACAATCAGAAAAAGTTGGTGTGCAAATCAAGAATCTATCCACATAGTGCATTGTTTTGGATCAAAATACATAATCAAGATGAATCAATCAAACTTTATTAATTCAATTCATCATTCAATTCTATCATTCCACCACAACATTCACTCATCATCATTCATCCCTCATCTCATGTGCTCATCTACTCTCTTCACTCGTTGTCTTACACTTGGCTTTAAGAAGATCTTGCTGAATTAATTTGTTTTCCACTAAGCAGCTAAGATTGAAATATTCTAAGTCCTGATCTTATTATACACATGAATTGTAAGAAGTCAAATTTATTCACATGAGTTGAATATATTTGGTCGTAAGAAGTCCATTACTGTTCCTTTGTATAACGTTAAAAGGCGCCCATAGAATGTGAAATACTGTCTACTCGAAGTAACTAATTTGTCATAAAAATTGTGCTGGGTCTGTTTGCTTTCTGGAAGACAAACCAGCTTAAGTAAATTACAATTATAATGAAATGTGTTGCATATTTCAATTCTACGTGCTGAAAGAATTTAATTTTAGCTTGAATGACAATAAACTTAAATGGCTCAACATACATAGATAAAAAAATTATTCCTTGTGGCGATGATTATCGTGTATCGGTGATTTACCCTCTTAACTATGAATATTTTTCACGAAATCTGGGAATTTTTACTAATATTTTACTACCTCCCAACTTTCCCAAGATTTCGAAGGTCAAGGTTCCTACTTGTTTTCTCTCGGTGATCACTGTCAGCGGTGTAAATTACCATTTTCTTCCACGCAGCCCAAATCTCGTTTTATTATTCATATGCTCGGAAGAGCATCTGAGAAAGCTCACCATAATTTGAGATAAAAATATTTGAAGAGTGTAAATAAAAGATAAACGTTTATCTATGTGAATGGAGAGATAAATACTTTACTATCTATCCCAAATTCTGTATAATTGATCTCAGAAAATTTCCTAGTTAGACCAAACCAATTTTTTCTAGCAAGTGGAGAGCAATATCACTGTTCTAGAAACCAGAAAAAAGAGCCAAGAAGCCACATGTATTTATTCGGCGTCAGTGACAAACATATTGCACACTACTCTGTTTTTCGAAGAGACGTGAGTGATAATGAAGAGCAAAGACAAGAGACGCCGACCAATGCGATGGCTCTAAAAAGTAGAAGATCACGCTCTCATTTGTGGACGGATAAGGAAATGCGTTGATTTCTCTTCTCAGGATCCACTTCTGTTTTTGAGGTCTTGAACCTATTACCTTTCAATACTAATACAAAATAAAGTAATAAATAAAAAAAACATTATTAAAAACAAACTTTTATTTACGCGGTGTATTGAAACGAATAAGATAAGTTGCTGTTTTTATTAAAGTAATGCAATGTCAAATGCTGATACTTCTATACATATTTCACATTAGTGAATACTAATGAAAATAAAAGTACTTACTATCATTATCGTTGAAAATGATTTAATATTTTGTTGAATTATTTGTTTTCATAATGCTTGTCGCGCAAAATGTTCATAAAATTGAATACCAACTAATTTCATTGGAGAGTGACGGTTTGGTGAGTACTTGCGGAAGTGGGTATTTTATTTATGATTAGAAATATTCTGCTTGAACGGGAATAAGCTTTTATTAGCTGCACCTTCAGTGACTTAACATGTTTTCACGGGGTTTTAACATTACTCTTGATTCTACTAAGTTTTGAAACCAACGACATTTAATTAACACAAATCCAAAGATCAATTAAGGATGATATTCATGGGGTAATTGTAAACAAGATTTGATTTTTTTACATGTCTCAATTTGTAAAAAAAATACTTTTAAGCGCACTAATATAACGGGTCACTCTCCTTCTTCATAAATCTGTTTTTACCAAGATCCCAAGTTTGACATTTCACACACTAATTCTGTCTGTTAGCAATTACTCCCGTTTTTACAACAATCTCTGATACAACGGGTAATTTTTGACAACGAATTCTTTGTGAAGTGTGGTATGTCATTGTAGTTGTAGGAACTTTCTATTGTATTTTGACCCTTCTAATACCATGTTAACATTTGTTACGATTCTAAGTTTACATTTACCTAGTATCCACATTGTTGTGGTGTATTTTGACACAAATGCCGTAAAAAACTGACTGATAGTTTCGTCAACGTCCTAGAGCTCAGAAATGACGCACTGAAATGTATTTGTTATTTTACCTGGTAAAACCTTTACATCGAACCAAAACATATAAGAACTACGAAAGTTAGAGGCAATGCATTCCACAAACATTTACTTTCTCAGGAAGCTTTAGAACATTTTTATTACCTTCGTTTTCATTAACTAGAGAAGATGAGATTGTCTTGAGATTTTTTTTCAAAGAAAGTTCATCAGCTAGAACAAATTAAAGTTTTTTCGTTTCCAGTTATTTTTAGTACCTTCCTTTTCATCTCCGAGAACTAATTGACACTACAAAAACATGAAAAGTGTTTTTACTCTTTTTCTCCTATATGTCCACGAGTGGGAACATATCCAGTACGTCTCTTGTGGTTAGTTTTAAGAATGTCACTTCCTCTAGAGGATCATCTTCTATACATTCGAAATATTTGTCGGAATCTTTTAACAAAGTCTTGAGGATGTGAGGTAATTGTTACATTAATTCTTAATTTTTACTTTCTTGGGCTTCCTTCTCTTCTTACATTTTTTTTCTTTGTGTCAATTATTGCCCTTTTTTATCGATTCGCTTTTGTTTCTACGGAGTTCAATAATATTTTTTAGCATAAAGGTATAACCACTAAAAAGAAAAAACCCCTAGTTACCTACCTACCTACAAAACTAAGACAAAAGTGTATAAAATATAATAGAAGCATGCTAAATGCGATTAAATGAAAGTTAATACAGAAAAATATATCGATTGTGCCACAAAACTGCTCCAAACTAATAGCAAATAACGATGCTTACGATTACCCCGGACTAAGAAAACCGTGTGGTAAATGTATGGAACTGTGTGGACTACAAAATTCGTAGGAGATAATACCAATAATTTTCTGTTACCTTAATTCATTATTGATGATAATAAATGAGAAATAACATACATACATACATTTCAATAATTTGCCGACTATAGTTCAATAAGCGGAGTGCAGTATCTTCTGGATAACACAGTTTTCTTAAGGTTGTATTTCCTTCAATTGCTGAGATCACAGACGCGAAATTGTTATATTTCATTCCCACTAACAGACTCCTAGTTTTCACAATTTTTTAGTTTCTCTGACTACCTCAGCGGAGCTCATATCAGATGTTCACATTTACCCCTTGTTTACAATTACCCCCCCCTTTCCTAATACTGATTTAAAATAAATTAAAAATTAATCAAACTATTTAATATGCCCAGGAAACCGGTATTAAGCACTCCTGTGTGCATGGGTTTCACAGCGTTCCGCACATATAACGTCGCGTAATATAATTTAATTACAACCTAATGAATTCGAATGTTGTTAGACCTTCAGAGCTGAAGAACAGTCATCTTATAATTCATAAAGATGATGTATCTTATAATTCATCTAACAATACATTACGATACAGACTTTAAATAACCATATACATATTCTTCATAAATTATTAATACTTCTTAAAAAGAGAAACATAGATTTGTAATAGATCCCAATACGAATTTTTTTCAGGTATTCCTAAAATTAAACATTCTAAGTTCACAGTCTACATCAATTAATAGATCTTTATCG
>NNCF01125896.1:257340-282945 GCA_002313205.1 Laupala kohalensis | reverse complement strand
GGAAAGAATGATATAAAGATCTCAATATTCTTTTTCGAGATTGAGATGTTAAGCAGAATGGTGCTCGTGGTCGTTCAAAATCTTCAGATCAGTGTCAACCCCACTCTTATTTCATTGTTGCCAATTGAAATATAATAATACTCTATTCCACGAAGAAAAATATTATCTTTTTTATAGTCATGCAACAGTCTTATATTATACATTTTTTCCATTGACTTTGGCCTCTAATATAATACAGTCGTAACTTGCCATACCTACCACATAAATTTCCTATGCTGGCCGTACAGCTGATGACAGTAGTGCCTCTATCTGCCGGTGTTTATCATTAACTCCAATACGCTCTCAACATGGTGATATTCACCCGCGACCTACTTGATTACACGAATACTCTTCACCACTTGAAGGCCCACTGCGCCGAGCTTCGTCTTTATTTTCTGTGAAGTTTTATTTTTTTATTGACCCGACAATTCGATATTAGGCTGATAAAACCTTGTTAGTACCACGTTTATGACGTTGCCGCAATAAGTGTATGTTACCTCTTTTGTTTTTTGAAAATTGATCTACACCATAAACTTTTAGTTTTTAATGTTCATGATAAATGCATTTTTGTGTTGATGTATATTTAAATATCGCTCATTCTATGAGAGACTGTGTTTTTAGAAAAGTGGTCCTCCCTGGTACAAAAAAATTTCAAAGAGGTTCTACAGTATATTCATTTCTCATGTTTTACACGTAACGTATTTTGCAATTTGCTTCCTTCGGTAGCAGCTTACATTTTCATTACATATTTTCAATCATTTTCGAGATGAATAGCATGTTGACTGAAGTTTCATTCTTTAACAACTTAGAAATAAATTTATTTTTATTTTTGCGGTATGTTGATCAATATTGTTCCCAAATTGAATCTCCTTGAATTTAATTTGCATGGAAAACGAGGAATATACGTGGTTTTATTTCATATTTTGTTTCTGTTGGAATCCAATTACTGTTCTCTCATTTATATTTGTTTGATTGTGTGTTAAAATTTTGTTATTCCAAGAGCACTCCTTTCATTCTGTTGAAATTTAATTATCTTAAAAGTTGAAATTAGAGAATGCTGGTTTAATCCAGATTTATTCGAAATCTGGTGATTCATTAAACGATATAATCTGAGTTAACATGATATGGAGCTGGAGTAACCTATGAAGTGACAAAAACAGAATGTGTTTTTTTGTGGGGCTTCACGGCTCATGTCGACATCAAAGGTCATTGGAGCCCGAAAAACTTGTACACGTAGGGAAAATGCAGTTACGCACTAGGGAGAGCCAACATGACTCCCCGCGTGTGGGACTCGTCGAATGATTAAACCCTACCCACTAAAAACCCTCCTGATCTACAACACACCAAAACATATCTCACAACATACATTAAATGGAGGGGGGGCTACAATGAGAGGGGCACATAACATTAAGGGTACTAAGAATAAGGGGGACAAAAAATGAGAGGTAGGACAAAAAATGAGTAGAATGAGAAAAATGAAAGATACCCTACCCTTAATAGCGTCAGGATCGTAAAGAACAAGAGGTGACCAAGGAAGGTCAGAAAAGAGAAAGGAAGGAGCATGGCACAAGTAAGTGGAAGTAATGCCATACTCAGCTCGGGGCCCCGTGTTCGCCAAACACGTACTTACTAAATGTAAGTCCCCTGGGGCGAGGTAGGAAAATGAAAGATACCCCAGCCCTAATGGCGTCGGGATCGAAAAGAACAAGAGGTGACCAAGGGAGATCAGGAAAGAGAAAGGAAGGAGCATGGCACAAGTAAGTGGAAGTAATGCCATACTCAGCTCGGGGCCCCGTGTTCGCCAAACACGTACTTACTAAATGTAAGTCCCCTGGGGCGAGGTAGGAAAATGAAAGATACCCTAGCCCTAATGGCGTCGGGATCGAAAAGAACAAGAGGTGACCAAGGGAGATCAGGAAAGAGAAAGGAAGGAGCATGGCACAAGTAAGTGGAAGTAATGCCAGACTCAGCTCGGGGCCCCGTGTTCGCCAAACACGTACTTACTAGATGTATGTCCCATGGGGGGAGAGTGTTTTTGGTGCGATTACGGATTTTAATGAAAGATTTCATATATAATACATAATATATGATAATTTAAACAAAATTTAATAATAACCAATATTTACAATAAAAGTAATACAATTCAAAGAGGAATGCATTCTATTAGCATAGACAGGTTATACCCATTGGCACAATTCGATTGCCAACATTGTCCATCAGAAATTCTGCGTGATATATAGGGGTTAGTAGAAGACACTGTCCCCTACCAAAAGTACCTCCCAAACCCATTTCAGAGAACAAGTGTAAATTATTTTTATAGTTTATTATTTTTATATCAATCCATCACCACAGATCATATATAATTATTATAGAACAACTCAACAAAATCACACATATCATAGATATTGCAGCAATAATTATCCACAACTTGCAAACTGCGTACGCATTTCCTTTAACACTTCTTTATCTACAGGGAAGAAATATTGAAATATTATAATCAATTTTAACACATGCCATTATATATCGGCCTCATGCTTATGAAGTTTTGAAAGATTTCATTTGTTTTCCTAGCATTTGCTCTTTCAACAATTTCACTTAATTCAGTAAGCTTACAATGTAGAACAAATTACTATGCCTCTCATATGATGAAGAGATATATTTCCGTGTAATCGTTCGAATTATTTGTGTTGCGTATATTTGTGGAATCACCATCAATTTTGGATGTACCCAACATGCAACTAGTATGCAAGTTTTATTAGTGCCTCTCTTTATGTTAGTGCAGTGCTTTAACGCTCTCTGGGGGCAGGACATCTACACTAATAGCTTCACTAAATTTAAATTGTTGATAGCTTCTTCAATATTTTCAATTACTATTGGCTTCTATAGTTTTATAATATCTACAAGTAAAACACGTGCTGAATCAATGTGACTTGTGTAATTTAGCGTCAGCAATTCTCTAAAAATTTCCTCATCACCACATAGTTTCAGTGAATTATAAGGGATTTATATTGTAATAAATTGTAATTCCAAACGAGTACTTCCATTATTTATTAGGATTTGTAATTTTTTTCATTTGGAATTTCATTGGTGAGATATAGAATAAACGATTTAAAAATTGACAAGTACGATTGTATCACAAATATCGTTTAGTTCGAAGTTCAGATTACATCGTAATACGGTATCCCCAAAGCTGGGGAGGTGAAGTAACAATAATACTTAGGCAAAAACCGATATTAGGGTCGAAACAATAGTTTCCAGCATTTAGGGGATTAATACTCATACTCCTGGTGCCAATATAGAACCTTACAGACCATACGAGGATCACGACAACGCTAGAGGTGGGGATTGGGAAGAACGAAACACGAAAAATTATCGAAAATGGATGATGTTAGTGTCGATTCCCTAGCTTTCAGGATTGCTGAGAAGGATAAAGACACGTCCGCCATTATGTCGGAGTTGGACCACCATTGGAAGAAGGGAGGGGGTAGTCAGCTCTAGAACCTCTATGGGTAGAGTAGGAAGGGAGTGACATGTAAAACTATTTAAGTGAAAAAGATTTTGATCCATTGACGTCGGAGCTTTTCAGATGAACAGTTACATGATACTCTTCAAATACAGGTTCAGCACTTATAGAGGGTTAAATAACTTAACTCTCCGAGGGAAGAGGTGATGTGCTTGGCTATTTGGTGACATTTTATGTAAATGTCAAATTTTGTGGTGACATTAAAAAGAATGTAAATACGATCCTCCCAATTTTCATCTTGCATTTTAAATGTAAATGTTTTAAAATGGTTAGACGGAAGAGCAAACCTTAAGGTCGTGGTTAAACGGTAGAGAAGACCTTATGGTCTGAGTCTCGTCACTAATTAAAGACATTTTATTATTATTAATATTATTATTATTATTATTATGTCTGGGTCTCGCCAAAATAAAGGCACTTTTATTATTATTATTTTGATTGATTTGTTTCTCTCACGTGCAACTTTATGTTGTTTTCTCAAGAGTTGTTTCACACAATTTTTGCACCTGGAGGTAGAACTCAAAATGTTGTACAGAATCGAGTTTCGTATTAAATGTGTATTATCATAAATTTGTAAAATTAAGATGCTATAACGTAAGGTTTTAAAATCTAAGTACCTTTTTTAATGTAGATTTTTTGTTGAGTAAATGATGAAGAAAAATACCATGACAATACTGGATAATTAGCTAGAATATAAATTTCACATCGATAGACTCTTAAATTAATTCTATGATATACGTTTGTGATTTTTAGAAAACAATCACTTTTCTCAAGTGATTTTAAGTTAAAATAAGCGATTTACGCTACACGCCAATACTTTCAAACCACCAACATTAATGAGTGACATTCTCACAAGATATCATTGGGGATATTTGAGATAATAAATCTGCAGACATATTAGAAAACTCACGTAAACAAAGCTGTGGGTACTCGGCTAGTTAATAATGTGTGTTTTTTAAGTTATCTAAAGACATTTGTTCGCGACTTCACTTTAAAATTTAACGGAAATGATACATATATTTATAATGAAATAATTTGTGAATAAGTATTGCTTTGTTATGGAAATGTATAAATCTTTTTAAAATTAGAAACTAGCTGTTGGTCCAAGGATGGAGTGCATGAAAAGCGGAGGGAGAGGAACTCGCTAATGCGCACAATGACATAACTATTTTTTACATACAATATGTTTTTCCTCGTTATGTGAATCACTCGTCAAGCGAGGTTTGGCTTCGTTTTATCATGACCTCATACTTCCAGACCAGTACGTAAAGAGTCAGAAGACACAAAGCAAACAGTATCGCGAGTTACCGACCTACGCCTGGTGTAGCAGTTTGAGTACACGACTTGAGATAATTGCTCGGAAGAGTTCTAAAATCACTTTCCTTCTTCTTAATTATTTCCATCGAATCAATAGAACCATCTTCGAAAAAAATTCCAACATTTATGCGATTACTTCTCGCTTGTTTTGTACTCAAAAATAGTAAATCTGTAAAAAGTACTTCGCATTTAAATATTGATGAAAATAAAATATGTTTACATATACTGTATTGTTGGTTATCTTCAGTATTCTTGTCCACACACATAAATAATGTGAGATTATTGAGGGCTTAGTCATATATGGTGATGTCTGTTAGATGGAGGTAATGGACAATGTAGAATTATGTAAAAAAAAATTAACAGGCCTTGATGATGGTTAAAAATAAATAACCGAAACGTGGGTATAAGGAAATAAATGTTGTATTGACCAAGACCTCAAACAAATTGTCAATTATGTTTCGATGTTTTTTTTATTTATCACGTTACTTTTACTCTAACGTAAGGTATTTCAAAAGAGAGCAGACTTCCAAGTATGCTTTATTATGTTTTCTTTTTTTGAATTTTTTTAAATTTTCCTTGAAATACAGATGATTGGTGCATATGCTTGAACAATACTGAATAAATCAATTGATGTTCGTTCTGATATCACGATCTTAGTGAATTGAATTAAGTTCCACGAAATTCCCCACATGGTAAATCAATATGGTCGTTTTGAGGGTTTCTGCGTAATGAAATCTAAATCCATCCAGTAGGGCAGAGGATCCAGTTACTTTGTGAACGTTGTTCCTTACCGGAGACACTCTCTCTTTATCTGAGCACCCATGGTACCAACGTTTATGAAAAGGATAGCGTATTTCATGCAGATATTTATTCGTATTATGAAGAATTGGTATCGGTAAAATGTCTAGTTTTTTGTAGGAAAAATGTTTTTACGATGTAAGCCAATGATCAGGGATAGGATTTCAAAATTTAGGTTTTGTTGTATTGGGGAGAGGGGAGTTCAAAGCATTGAAGAATTGATATAATTTATTGTTTGCACGTTCGTGTATAATTGTTGTTAGCACAAACACCTAGTATCCCAGACCTCCTGTTCAGACATCGAACACTAGATAGAGACTTAGATAAAACTTAAAGAAATGAAACTCTGCTGAGAATTAAATGTAAATGTTTTTCAGATAAAAATACGACTGTTCTTTTCTAGATTTTACACAATTCTAAGAACTTTCAAACACGTAGTCATATTCCAACATTTACTTAAAAATCATAAACTCTTGTAAAGTTCAACTTTCTATTGCATTTTCTCTCAAATAACGTCATTTATACCTCTTATATCTTAAACGTAGTATTTCCATTTCTTAAGGCTGCAAAATAGAAAAACGAACTCTTGCACTATACCGTGTCCATTGGTGGAATGATTCAATGAAATATAGTTCACTGTATTGAAATAACTAGGAAAAATCTTCGAAGTTACACTCACAAAAATACTAGCTCACTGTTTAGAGTCGTTAGTATTGATTATTGATACGTACATTCATTTTAATAAAATAATTTCATTTTAGCTTTCAAATTTTCTTATGTCATTTATTATAAATACAAAATTTTTGAAAAATTTGGTGAAGATTGTAAATTATTTCCATTGACTGGAAGTTTATAATATTTTTAAACATATTTTCTTTCGATAATGTGCAACTCGCGCTAGTCTGCACTTCATATTACTTTAACGCAGATACTCGGAAAATGTACGCATTTAATGATTAATTTAACGTAGGTAAATGGTGACTTATGGTACGCAAATATATGGATTGTACGAATTTTGATCGAGGATTTACTGATTAAAATATAATTGTGAATTTTTTATCCTATTTCAGAACATTTGTAAGCCTGCGATGCTTGATGTTCTTAATGATCAGGGTGTAGTACAGTAGTTCGGTTATAACAAATGCATCGATTTCTGTCAATATCATCAGATCAGTTTCACCGACATCAGATGAAGACCTATGACATCAGATGAAGAGAGAGAAAGACTGATTCGTTACTAATTTAACAACTTATCGACGTTGTCTCCTAATAATAATCCATGCAAGTTTCTAACGGCACTATTTTGTACCTCGTACTGTTTGTTTGATGGACAATCTTTTAGCGATGATTAAAAGCACAGCCTAGCCACGCCTTATAGTACTATCGTGAAACGATTGATCACTGCCACTCATTACATCAGCAGAAGTATTACGTGGTTGTAAAGTCCTTCTTACTTCCAACTCCACTGGGTTAAAAATATTTACCAAAACCGTAATGTTATCGTCTGGCATGATTTTTTTTTTTGAGGGACGATTTCTCGTTGTTTGCGAACGCGCGGCACGAATCAATTGCCACAGTTACAGATGCTCTTATTGCATTTAGAGAAATCCGTTGTCTTAACTGTTTACGAAGAACTTTCTCAAAAAATTCCGGAAGAACTTTCTAGATAGGAGGAATGCGGAGGGATTGCAAATTCCGTGAATTCAACACATTTATAAAACGTGAGAAGAATTCTGCTCTTTCTGCACCAGATAGTTTACAATCCCATGATATGTGAGTGGTACTCTCCTCACCTTTCTGGCATACACAGGTTTTATTCTCAATTTTCTTTATTCTTCTAGAATTTCTGTGACGCGTCATAATATTTTTAGATATATTGTTCTTCTGGAACCACATTGGTTCTTTGATCTAGTGATGAGACCATATCCTGTTGATGGGGATGAAAACATAACAAAAAATATTTAATTCATTTTGTCATCTCACGCTCCTGCTCCCAATCAAATACTGTAAATGCTTTCATGCAAATTCACAAAAATTTCCACGGTGCTTGCAGTTGTAGTAAGATAAGTTTTCAATACTTTATTTGTGCAATCTGTTTGAAATTTTCCTATTAACGATACGACTTTGCTGACCTTTATACAGTATACTTGTTGGATGAGTGTTGGACGGATTCGGAGGAACCAAATTAGACTACCATCGCCCACCTTTGATGACAGCATTTTTGTTCCATCGTCCTGTGCATAAAGAGCTAAAAAGGACACTAGAAATATGGAAATAAATCTCATTTATTTGTTACATAAACAAAAGCAGGAACTGTTCTGGAATTGTTTCATTACATCGTTAAATTTAATTGTAAAAAGCTCCATATATTTACGTTAATGATAATTTTTATTTATTTAATAATGTAATTCAACTTTTTATGAAGGGGTAGAGAATAGACACAAACGAATGATGTTCCGTTTCTTCATAAATTTAATATCTTTCGTACCCAACATAGTGATTATTGAGGACTTGTTGCGTCGTATACATGGTCTTAAAACTTCGCCCATCCTCATTACTTCTTCCCCAAGCACCTGGAAATGTCATGTAATAAAAGTTTTAAAATTAAATTATATGATTGATAACAAAATGCTATCGAACGCTATTACCAGCACATTTGTTATTTGAGAAATGGATGTGGTGATTTTGTGACAATTGCGAGCGGAGTGGGCGCTTAGAGCAAGTAATGGAGAGTCAACCACGGCGCGTTCTAGCAGCACAGCTTATTTATGCCTCGTTACGAAAAATTCTCATGAAAAATGTTTGTTTTGCGTACTTTCACTGAGAAAAGGAATGATATTAGTGTACAACCGATAAAAACTATATATTTTTAGAAATATACATTTCTGTCTTTATATCTTTCTTTCTTCCTTCGATTTAAAAAAACGCTGTTAAGCGGAAGAGGTATTTTTATGCAAACTTGAAATTCAGATTAAGTTGCTGATAATATATAAGAAACTGTCAAATATAAAGTAATTCTAAATTGTCCAGGTAGAATTCCCTTTTCACAAAATTAATATAACAAAATGAAAAGTTTAAAAGTGTACATAAGTAAGACGTACAACTCCATTTCCTTCTTTTGATTTGTTTATCAATTCTTAATCTTCGCCAGCAAGTTCTCAAAGAACTTCGTTTCTTACGGTTTGGGACTAATGGATAATTAAAATCTTTCTGATACCTCTATTAAAAACGTTTGTGGTTTCATTCTGTCCTCGTTATTTGTAGTACAGTTTTATGTTTCATGCTAAAAAATGGTTAAATTTTAAAATAGTTGTGTTTTCCATGAGAATATCTATTTCTTACACTTCATACAACTGGATAAACAGTACATTCGCTTTTCCAAGTCTAGATGTAACATCTTCCAGTGTTCACCCTTGTTTGATATGTGTGTTTCAGAGATATGTAAAAGAGTTCACATTTTCAATCCATCGTCTGTTCTATCAATAGACAGTGAGATTTTGCGAGAAAACGCATATCGCTTGTATTAATTTTAAATCTTGCCCTCTCTCCATGATTTGATGTAGCTTTAAAAACCTTTTCTTAGATGTCTTAAAACCGATGTAAGAGAAGACAGGCATCGAGCTCATAGTCTAAGCTCTCGATGGTTTCCATCATTTTCCACCTAATGTCTGGCTTCATATCAGCTGTTACCTGCCTCATAATGTCGTCTAGAACCGTAATAAACAGTAGTGTTAACAGAATGCATCCCTGTCGTACACCATTTCTTCTTTTGATGGGTGCGGATAGTTTCTGTGTGTAAAACTTGGCATGAATACTCATTATACACTTTTTATATTTTCAGGGAAAACTCTTTTTGATCACTTGCCATGTGTAGACTTGTCTCAGCGAAATGGATGCTTGCTCCTTATCAACAAATGTTTAATTCCATCCCACGCTCTGCTCCACAATTTGGCGGTATATGTTATACGCAGAACTATTTTTTCTGAAGTCGGTCTATTTCTTTCGTAACTTTACCTCAATTACGTCATCCACAACACTAATGATTAGGTATCGATACTAGAGTATTTTTAATGAAATGTTTTGGATACGCCTATTGACATCAAATGATTTGGCTTTATTCAATCTATTTAAAAGTAGAAAACGCAAATGTTAAAAAAAGAGTTGAAAATTTTGAAGGGTTGGCTAACAGTAGATTACTTATAATGGCTANGTCATCCACAACACTAATGATTAGGTATCGATACTAGAGTATTTTTAATGAAATGTTTTGGATACGCCTATTGACATCAAATGATTTGACTTTATTCAATCTATTTAAAAGTAGAAAACACAAATGTTAAAAAAAAAGAGTTGAAAATTTTGAAGGGTTGGCTAACAGTAGACTACTTATAATGCTTATATCTGTGGGAAAATACTAAAGCTGTATGTATAACAGTCAAATCGATACACTCCTGAGCTATTGCAGAATAAATTAATATACACTCCTCCTTAGGAATAGAGTGATTTGGGTAGGGAGTGGTTTTCGTGGATGGATGATTTTTCACCTCACCTTCTTCAATGGACTACGTGGAGTATGTAAACATGAGAATTCTTCCTCTCTAATATATAAGCGTGTGACTTTTATTCTCGGAGAAACCCTCATTCCTCAGTACTGTTAAGATTATCGTTAAACAAAATTTATTTATCAAATTTCTGCGACATTAAAATACCAAATATAATAACAAAATATATGCAAACAAATAAAAAAAATCCAATTTACTTTGTGTATCTAATAAGTCCCAAACAGTTCATACAAATATTTAGTTTTATTTATACATATAGTATTGACATATGAAATGTTTGGTATAAATAGTTAACCATGTGATGGGCATTTATAGTTTACATGTAACTAGTTTTAAATCAGTTTTCATAGTTTATTAGAAAGTTAATATTTTACCAATATTTGGGGGTAATATTCCGATGGACTTAGGTTTCGGAGATGCAATAGGGAATTGTGGGGGAGGGGGACTAAATTACCGTATTTACGATTTTTTTAATTAACTCATTTGAATCTGCTTGATAAACTGTGAACTCATCAAAGAGGGGAGGGATAAAAAAAACCTCTTCATCCACGCCGAGGAGTCGCTGTTTGCCCTCTAGTATAAGGCTCTCGGGTTGTCTCGATTTTATTGCAGACTCCTCCCCACATGCTAGGCATTACGTGGATGGGTACTCATGTTGGGACTCGGAGAAAGGTCTCAAGGAAAATGAGGAGGCATCATAAGATTTCAGCAACGGATAGATCTCGTTGCTGGTAGGTTGATGACCGTGATGTCATCTTGATGAAGGGGTGGGAGAAAGATTCTGGTAGAAGGGTACGATTTTTTTGTAAAAAAAAATAATGGTTACAAAAATTGTTAATGTATTTTGAGGCTGCTTGCGTAACGTCCGCCTCTACTCAGTACGAAGAACAATTGTAATCTGTTCATTGGCTCTGATGTAATTATGGACAGGAGTAGAATCTAAATTACCACTGTTGAAATATACGTGATTCCCAGTATTTCGTGAAACCAAGGTCCAGGCGTGCGCAGCCTAGAGGGAGGTTTTATACGGACTTCCGTGCATGTTCCGACAAAAGAGCCGCTGCTTTGAGCCAATCCTCTCGCTCTCCGTTGACGCAGTTCCAAAATGTTCCCGGCGAAGTAGATGAGGAAATCCTTCAAGCAGAGTGTGTACAAAGGGGTTCTCGGAATTCAGAAGCTAGAGCTGGTCCTGTTTCCTACAGACAAGGTAGTTCACAAACACACAGAAATCTCTTAAATTGCTGTGAACCTCACCGCCAGGTAACATATCTCGGTTCCGTCTCCCATTTTCATTCAACATAACATTATTAAGCCAAGGTATTGAGCTGTTATTTCCTTGTTACATTCCAACCTTTGTAGGGGTTCTTATAAATGGGTAGGGGATCGTGAATGGTACCTGACTCAAAGAGATTTAATTAAATTCCGATAATTCATAACGTTTACGAGACTAAAACGTTTGTTTTTTTGTTCTATGTGTCTTTTTTTCAGCTGCAATTTTTTGTATGGTATTCCATGAACCTTTGAAAGCTTTTCATGTCAAAATTATGTATACATAGAATATAATGTAAACAAATTTACAAATAAAACATCAAACAAAATCAATGAGTCAGTGAGTTCTCTTCAAACAGAGGGATTACAATTAGCTTCTACTGTCGTTCAATATTACAAATTAAATAAATAAACTTTTTTTGACAATAACAAAAATTTAATTAATTTAATTTGTAATATTGAACCATAGTTGGAGCTAATTATAATCCCTCTGTTTGAAGACATTGATTTCGTTTGATGTTTTATTTGTAAATTTGTTTACATTATATTCTATGTATACATAATTTTGACATGAAAAACCAATTGAGGTCGATATTAGGAAGTGATCGGAGTCTCACTAATAAGTAATTATAATTACGAGTATTATTTTCTTTTTTTATCTGAATTGAAACTTCCATATATCATTCAAGACCCAAGGTACTTACAATAAGACAGTTATGTAACCACACTATACTTCATAGTCGTTGGATTACGGTCTTCATATCTAAATATTTTTGAATTTTCTCATTGTAGTTTGTAAGTTGTGAGTTACTGTAATGACTATAATGTGAATTATAATTTGTTTCAATTTATTCCTTCCCTTGCCATATACAAAGGCTTTTACTCTAGGGACGGTAGTGAACTAAGAGTCCTAGGCTTTTGATGGCATTACAATAAAATGTTGTTATATGATTAGGTGACATCGTGTAGAGTAAACCGAGCCTCTTACGCTTACTTTACTTCAAAATTGTCTCACAATATGAGCTATATTTCGTAATAAAACGTTTCGGAGCAGTTCATAAATATTCTAGTTTCATGCAAATCCTTTAGGACGTTCTTTCCGAGAGATCTCGGGATGAATTTTGCTAGCTCATGGGAACAACTTTAATCTTGTGATGATCCTGTCTTCGGTGAGTCTATAATATTTTTGACTCTTCTCTTAGACTGTGTTGTTCAGATTATTTTTTACTGAACATTGATATGTCTAATTAAAGATCTGTTTAATTTATCATGATTGTCAGTCAATGTCTTATTATTATTCCTTTTCATACTTAAACGGGACAACATCTGTTGCAGATTTTTAATGGACAAAGCAAGCAACATCCAAGTTTGGTTGTCTCACAATGCCGTCCCAGGGAATAGAAAACAAATTAAACTTCTCCGTAAAAAATTTACTTCTTACTGTAAAATCGATATTGTTTAGTCACAGAATTTGAATATCATCGCAAGACATCGTATGAATTTCGTAAGATGTGCATTCAGAATACTTATAAATATTCTTATAACTGCTGAATTATATTCAGTGGCGCAAAGAACTCAAAGCTCATTGGCATCAATTAATGTATTATTTATTGTAAATGATATTCAATTCATTTATACTGTTTTTAGATGTCAATCAGAAATCAAGCTATATAAAAAGCAATTTGATATAATAGAATGAATAGCACTGAAGGTTAATACTAATGATTTCTTCAATAATTTCAAACGACATAAAATAAATGAATAAGTTACAACTCTTAGAATGTATTGATCCCAGAAACAACGCTTGGCTGTAATTGTGCAACATATAAAACAATACGCTCAGATAGTAACATTATTAAAAAGTTTATTTTTAGTTCTCAGATATATAACAAAAGAACATATCACTTTTATTTAGACTTCCAAATAAAATTGATTAGTACTCATACATATTATCTAAGATTATCAGACAATAAAACATCGCAATTCTATTATGGTAGTTAAATAGTTTTCCAGTACGAGAGAAATTTTTCAGAATGTATTATAGAAAAAAAAATTATTTCATTTGAGTATCTTACAGTCAATTTCATTATTTTCTCTACTTTCTTTCGTTACTCTCGATATTCCGTAGAATTCATTGATTTCAATAGCTTGGGGCAAACAAGGTAATTCAGAAGCATTCTTCATATCACTTTTTACAAACCAACATGGATGTTCACACATGATTTTTAGAGTAAGGGTAAAAAATGTTGAGTAGTTGACGAGACAACACATACAAAATTAAATGAAAAGTTACAGTAACTAGTAGGTTCCATCGTTCCAGATTCAAGGTCATTTTGTATAAACTAGTTATTTTAACGAACCAACAACAATGAAAATATAAAAATGATAACAAAACAATCCACAAATTTGAAAAGACTTATAATTAATAAATACAACCTATAAATTCACAAAAAGTGATTCAAATACAACATTTAGATTTACTTAACTAATAAAATCCTCCTCTCTGAATGTTACTAAACGTAATTTTGACCTGAGCAAACACAATTAAACAACCACGTCACTTTTTTTAAATCTTCAAAATATTTCTTTGTTGGATTTATACTTGTCATCGAAGATGAAACTCTCATTATTTAAAAGAATTTTGTAGGATTTCATGTTTTATTTGGATTTAATTTATTTATGGATTTAATTTAGTGGGATTTTATGTTCTATTGCCTGAAATAATACCACTTTACAATGCACCGATCGAGAAGACAAACATAATTTTGGAGGGCGATCGCTATGGCAAACGTATTATCAGCCATGCATTTCACACTTTCACTACACGCGCAGAGGAAGTGTACTAGAATAATGGTAATATCGTTACTGAAAACATAAAGTATTTTTCACTTCATAAAGTGTTAAAATCCGAAGATCTTGCTTACATGCATTCACAATGATCTGAAAATCAAATGTTATCAATATTTTTTATTTGTTTTCATCTCTACATATTTTTGTGGTCTCCAAAATACCGTTTCTTAGTGCGACATCACTTTCCGGAATTTTTCTTTAATTTTGTTATTCTGTACGTGTTCTTTTAATACAAGAAGAAGAAATCATGCCTACGGAAAAAGCAACCAAACCACAAAAATAAATATGTCGAGTTATCGAAATCCGTTTTTGGTTTTGGATTTTGGTTCCGACGTTCATGTTTATGAATAGGCTGTTATTTCGTTATGACTACTTGTTCTTGTAAGGTTAGTTACAGACCCTAGATAAATGTAATTATGGACGTGAAATCTGACTAAGTGTCGAAATGTTGGCAGTGCGACGAATGTTTTAATGAGCGAAACACAAGATCGCATTCTTATAAATGAAAAATATTTATATTTTTATCGTCACTCATAGCTTCTCAAATTGTGTGCTGTCTAGTGTTCTTTTGGAGGTAGAGATGGGAGATTGAAAGTGAATTGAAGGCTATTCAAATCGAAAAACAAACAGAATACTAAAACCATTAATCTATATCTTAATCAAACAATAATATTTGTTCATTAATCTAAAGTTAATGTAATTATTGGAAGATTCTACGGTAGAGAAAAATGCATGTTCATTAGTAGTTTATTATTAAGAGCATTTTTTATATTTTGTTTCTTTATGAGGAACGTGTGTGAAACTGTAGGTTGTGAAAAAGGATTCTAAAAATTAGCATTTATCTTCTACATCGGTTTTACTGCTTGGAAAAAGCACATTCCTTTTTTTGCAATTCGAGTTCATAATATATGAGGACTCAAAATGCAAAATCAGCAAAAACTGGGAACGTTTCACGACTTGGGAACCAAAAAAGTTGCATTAAAAAGTGTAAAAAAATTGTGTCACATGAGACCTTCGCCCAAAAACGTACTTAACTCTTGAAGCTAGTTTTTTCTAGCTAGCTAGCTTGCTCACTCTGTATTTGTTTTCTTTTCTTTTATTCATTTTTCATTGTTATTTCCTTTCTTTATTTCAACAACAACCAAAAATACACTTCTTTCGATACTGTTTCACCCAATTATTATATACTTTCATATTATGTATCTATTTTTATTTTTATTATTGTCATTTTATGTACATTTATATTTTTCAGTGTATGTTACTGACGATGGTTGCTATGCGGCCAAAAAAGCTTTCTAATACCAATAAAAAAATGAGCAACATAGAAACGACTTTTAATTTATCATGCTCTTGAAGCTAGATTATTTTTTATGACGAACATCTTATACAATTGAGTTGTGTTTTACATAAAGTTCATAAAATATTCTTCTCATTTCTATTCGTAGCTAGGCATACAGATACGAATGCTATTGTATTGTATTCTTTTACAATCCTTTGAAATACATATTTTCTTTCTGGCCTAGATAATCACGTAGATAGCGCGGAAACTCATTTTCAATGCTTGGAAAGGAACACAGAACTTTTCTGTCACAAATGTTACCAAAAACGTCTTAAACGTTTCCAGTTTCAAATATTCAAGTTATTTAGCTGAAACCAGACATGTTTGATGATCTGGAAGACAGAGCCTTCTAATCATCTAATCATCTTTTAACAGAAACAGCTTAATTTTACTCTTTTTTGGAAGGTTGTAATTCTTAAAAGTGAGAATGAAAATAAGGATGGAGTAGCATTTCTGACAAATAAACTAGGATATATGTAAAAAATAGAATTCAGAACAGTAGAAACTATTTTATTTTATACAAGACCCCGAACATGTAACAAAATATTCAAAAGATAACTCTATCTTCGAGTTTAGACCGCCTATTTATTTCAGCAGGTGTTGGAGTCTAGAATATAGGTGTTGGAGATAGAATACATTAAATGTTAAGTATTTTAAATAAAATATTAATCAATTTTTAAACAAAGAACCAAACGAGTATTATACAAATAACGGCAACAACAGTTGCGTTTGGGGAATAAGGGACATACCTATGTCCATTGAGAATACTTCTTTTGTGGAAAATAAAATTTAAATAACTTAATCGTTGTAATTTAACTTTGTGTATACGAGTCCATCGTTTCTGGATGATTCCAAAAATCACTTTATTACAATAGCAATTTTAGGAAATTCTACGCGATTAGACATTGAGATTTCCAGTGATAGGTTTCATCCAAACAACATTTATGTTCAAAAATTGCCGAAAAAATATTTGCGGTAAACATTATGCGATTCTGACCAGAGATCTGGCATATTATGACATGTGACGCAGTCAAGAGAGGTTGGCCATTTCGATTCTGCGGTGAGCCAGCAGCCGCAGCAACGGGCGGTCCAGGTGTGCTGTCAGTTGGGTGTGGCATTGGGCAGTTGCAGTTTCGCTGAGGGAACGTAACAAGGCGGTGGCGAGCGCTACAAGGGTTCCAACGGCGTTGATGATTACGACTGGGGGAAGGAGACACTGTAAAAAAAGCTGTTTGGGGATGGGAAAGGTCTGCGGTTAGGCTGCTCCGCGAAACGAGAGGAACCGCGTTGGAGATATCGACAGCGATGCGTTTTTGCAGTGGAATCTGTTCACGAGTTTCAAACCATTGACTCGCTGCCGACGACACGGCGTGGCAGAGCCAAGTTAAAAGTCAGTGTCTTAGAACAGCTACATCGAAATGAGTTTTCAGAGAAATAATGTTAATTAATGGGTACATAACACAGGAACGAAGAATAGATCTTTGAAGAAGAATATGAAACAAAATTATAATTATGGCCACCTCCCCGATGGTGGGACGGGTGCTTGCCAAAAATAGCGAACTGGAATAGTCAGTTTGTCATGTATCAGTCGAATAAACAAACTCAAGAAAAAATAAGAGAACCAAAAAAAAAACAAACCACTATACATACTAGTTTTGGAGAATACGCACAATGAAAATAAAAGAAAATCCTTTTCACATAGGTTCTTGGAGTTGCCAGTGAGAGCCATACATGCTTAGAGGTATCGTAGATTTTGGGAAATAACAAAATTTTCCAAAAGGACCATCAAAATATTCAGGTTGCTGGCTAGCAAAGCTTCTCCTAGTCTCAAAATAAATTGTGTCCTTATCTTTTACAATTTTTATTTGTAATTGCTTTGTAATTGACTCCTTCGTAACTAAACTACAATGTTGTTATTAATTAAATTAATGTCATTCAATTACTTTGTGAAAATTAGTTTATAAATATAATAATTAATATATATTTTTGTTCTTCCATTTGCTGGTTCCTTCTGCAATAAGATAGTTGCGCTCACTTTCTTCAAATTCCATTCTATTCTCCTGGCACGTTTACATGAGACAGACTCGTTCATAAATTAAACACATTTTCAATTAGAAATCTGATTTTGTTAAGATTTTGAATTGGTCAATTTTTTGATATAGGAAATTTTCTTTCAAAACAGAAATATATGCATCACGGTGTCATCATGGAGTCGCAAACTGGATTGTTTTTTCTTGGTCACAACAGTTCAGATTTCAGCTCAAAATTGTAGATCGCCTAGTGTGAAGATGCCATCTATTGATACAACTAATTTGAATCTTAATTTCTATCTTTCAGTTTTCTGAACCTATTTATTGTTGCAAAGTTGTTGAGCAAAACTTGTTATTCCCGATGGAAACTTGTAACGATCTAAAAAAACGATCAAAGTTTACGAACGAAACTTCAGATTATTCTACGTCAATTAAGTCAATAGATGTGTGATATGAAACGATAGAATAAAATAACTAAATAAAAAGCACTGTCACCTGTGTTTATAACGTACTGGGGATTAGAAAACCATAAACTTTATTGGGGTATCCGATATCATTAACCCATCACAGGGCCAAGTGAAAGATGTTTACTGTAAATCAACGACTTCTACTCTCAACGAAACCAAACAATTTTGACAGCAATATCGAATCCGATTCACAATCTATAAAGAGTTGTTCATTTTCATATTACGCATCGCTACCTCATTTTGAAAAAAAAAACTTTGGTTTTCCTAAAGAAATAACGTTTCCTATACCTGTGAACAGCTACCCACATATCTATAAAGCAATTATGTTTATTACGCTTTTCAGTTAATTGCGTGATGAACTGTGTGTTTAAAACTAATTATTTATTTAAGAGATAATACGGAGTAATTAGTATTTGGAAATAGTAATATATTATACAAGATTTAAATTGTAGGAATTTACGGAAATAGCTATGTATTTAATTACATAATGACCTAAATTGATTACATAGTAACGACTCATCGACCTGTCTGGCTTCGCATGTGAGTCAGTTTAACCATTGTTATAACTTAGTGTAGACAAAAATATCATGCATACGTATAATATGTGCGACGATGTATTAAATAATTCGTGAAATTCCATTTTATCTTAGTTCGTCTCTTTAAAATTAACCCCTTTAAGAGGAATTTGGAAAGGAAACGAAATTGTCATTCATAGTCAGTGAGAAAATGTTATACAAATGCAATATTTCGTCCAAATTTCGAGTTTTTTGCTCTTCGTTGATGAATGAATGAGTCAGTCGTAGTTTTCTATTACGGAGTTATGTTGGTCCTATTTTGTGCAGTCATATCGTTTATCTTCCAAGAATTAGGTAAAAGTTGATGATTCTGATGGAAATTTATTTTCTATGTTGACTTAAACGTATAATTCGTCGTAAAATAACAAAATAATTCTTTTACGTATCAAATATAGGGGTCATATTGAATTTCAAGTTATATGAAGAATGCTTCACATCTATAATACATGAAGTTGCTATTGATGGGGAGGATTCGCTATTCTACACTGACGGCTCCATGAGAGCTCCAATACTGTCAAATTTGGCACTAAATTTTTGATGATAGATTACATTTTTTTTCCTATCAAACTCGCGGAACTTAGGTTTCTGGAATACAAATTTTAATTCCATTTACCCGGCTCACTTTCAATTGATAATTCTTTGTACTAGATGTGTGAGCCTTGGCATTTTCCAGGGCAACGAAAACCATATATTTACGAATAAAGGAATGCGATGTGATAGATTAACCTCGTTTCCACCCTCGACTCGTCACACTTTTCCCCAGTTCGAAGTTATCTCATCTTTTGCGCCACATGTCGACACACGGAAGAAAGAATTTCAAGACGTGATGTTAAATATTTATGATACTCAAACGTTTTTCTTCATTAATTCAGGTTTTATACTTTTTTGTAGAACGTGTCCTTTGAAGTGAGAGATTTATACACTTTAAAACTACCGACCAGGTTCGATAAATGGGCAAATACTATTAGGATAAGTATAATGCAATTTAAGGAAGCTAACTTAATAATAACACACATTACAGCGATATTCCTCATTAATTAAAACTCGAAATTTTATTATTTCTTGTTGTTTTTACTGTAATCTGGTTCTTGTAATACTTCAGTTGTGCTTTTCCCATATCACTCTGCTGTGTGGCAGAGTAAACGTATTTCGCGACCGGAGAAATTATAAGTTTTAAATTTTTCTGTTACAAATATGTATTTATTGAAACGCACTGCTTTCCGTTATTATTTTTTAGCGCCCACTTCAAAAGTTTTCCTCAATATCACGTTATACTCAATAAAATATTCCAAGAAATCTCAAGAGTGGAATATCAAGTAATAATTTCTTGGCTACATATGAGTGTAACCCTATCTCCTCAATTTCCAGGTTCTATTTTTTATGTCTCAGAGCGCACGCTTGTTTGATTACCTGAAGTAATTTAATACGCATACATTACGGCTGACTTGTATGCAACGAAGCATGACGATATGTAGGGAAGTAATAGTTCTCCCCTGACAGCTTTCCAGGAACTTGTGTGACGAATTAATTCTCGTTCATTGACTTTCGTTATGCTTCGCCTGGGAGTCTAGTTTTCCTCATGCAATCAGGGCAAGAAAGGTTCAAAACACAGCGTCAGGGCTAATCATAATCTCATCCGGCAAAAAGTAGCACAACAACCTTCTGTAGTATCCTTTCATCTGTCATCCATGTTCAATCAAAAGGGATTTAGATTTATGCTTCACTAGAATTCTCCTAATGTTCCTTTTCTTTTGCTTGAGCTGTACTTGACACCAACTGAACATGTATTTGCTATGTTAGTACACCATGATCATTATTTTAACTCTCAACTTCCGAGTACCCTACTCGTGGAGGAGTGTTCGCAAAGTCAACAGCCTTCAGGTGAAAATTCCGACGGACCGGGACCCGAACCCGGGACTACCTGCTGTGGCCGCAAGTGAGCTATCCACTGCACCACCCGCCTCCACTCTCAAGTCCGTATGCAACCCTCAGGTCCCTTGAATCCCAAATTCGTATGATTAGGCAGGTTGAGGGTGGCATACGGACTTGGGAGTCGAGGCGGGTGGTGCAGTGGATAGCAACCTGTCCGTCACAATGTTCACCAGGCTGTTGACGTTGCACCATGATCATTAATTTAAGATTAAATTCAAAATTTTTGTTGATGTCTTGTCTGACAAACTTATATATTTTCGAAAATTAATCAGGTAACGAACTTGAAAGTAAATTTGTTTATTCTCTAGGATTAACAAACATAACGTTTCAACCTGTGTTTTGTTCTTCTTCGGGTGTTAATAATAAATAAACAAAATACTTAAACATGACAACTGTAGAACACATATTATTTAAATTCCAGAAGCATGTTTCATGATAAGTATGTCTCATTCTCATAAAAAAATTATTTCAACGCCATTTGGTTATATTTATATTGTATTCGTCTACCACCATACTGCTGATAATAAATTAATATGACATTCATTGTAGTAGATCACAGGAAAAATGATAAAATATCGTGAAACATTTTAACGTCGTTACAGAATTGCTTTAATTTTTTTCTAAAAGCATTTAAAATCATCAATAACGTCGACATTTATCAGTGAATAAACCCGCAATACAGTGAATTCGTCTCAAACCCGCTCAGTCATTGACCATTAACAGTTTACATTAGAGGAAAATAAAAAGGTAATTAGCTAAAGCAGGGGTTAAATACGAGTACATGCGTGCATTATATGCGTACAAACTTGATTTTCTTTGTTAATGAAATTTTTTCTCTCTTCCCTTGCTCGAAACGAAGTTATTACAGAGGTTTTTACACGATTTCTTTTTACATATTGTAATAAATTATTAATTTCAGTATTTTTTTCAAAAAAGCCTTGAAATAAATGGAAGAAATCTAGTATTAGCGAGTCCAAGAAGGTGCGAAAATAAAACGTCTCTTAACAAAGACCCATCAAACGATGCAGGCAAGTAGTTACGGGTTTTCAGAAACGTCTGCTTTCTGTCGCGCTGTTAACAAAATATTAGTGGGATGGGGAGGCGACCCTCACTTGAGCAAGTGGTCAGACGCTGCCCAGGGTTCATAACAAAACATCTGGTTGTAACCTTTCATAATACGTTTTATTAATTTTGGAAAAAGATCCGGCATGTTTCAAGATGAAATAATGGAAGAGGAAGGACAGTTATTGTTAGGAATGATTTTCCAGACGCTGTGGAAGGGAAGAACAAACAAGTAGTTGTGATATTGCGAGAAATCATAGGAAAAATACAAATGGGTTTAGTTTAGTAAAGGAGTGAATGGAGGACCCTTCGCAAGAGGAACACTCAATTAATTGATGTTGATCGATGGAGGTCTCAAAGTTAAAAATCTAAGAAAGGACAGATAGGAAGGATGGGTGACGATTGTACAAGCGTGCGCGAGCTCATACAAAGAAGAAGGGTATGATAATGGTTAGCAGACACGTCAAAGTTAGGTGTTATTTCGCAGGGGGTAGAGAAATGGATTTTTCCTAATGAAATGAATACACCATTGTGAGATAAGTGCGTCACAAATCCTGGAAACGTAAATTAATTGTCAATTTAGGAAAAATACCAAATCACAAGACGTAGTGGTGTTAGTTGAAACAAGCTTCGTTATTGGTTGATAAACAACCACGTCACAGAAATTTTAACCAATTGGAGGAAAGCCATGTGAATGAAAAATTGTTAGGAATTGCCTAAAATTTAGGAATGACGTCAGCGTGGGAGGGGAGCTTCGTTGCCCAGTTCTCTTAGAGAAGTGGGGAGTTGGTTATTTAAGGTTGGAGCGGAGACGCACCGAGATCATCATCATTGTAACATCTCACCTCAAACCCTGATGCGATGTTATTTTTTCTTTGGTAGAAGCGGGATCCACATAAATACCAAAATCCCTATGGTAGTTTTTGTCGCTGCCACCAGCTNAGCTCGGTTTCCCGAGCAACCAAACTCACGTGTAATAACAATAAATAATGATTTATTACAAATTAACTAGAAATCTGAATTTAAAACAGAGACAAACTCCCAAAATCATTCATACATCTAATAATCTGTTATTACACAAATAATGCATAATCCACAAGGAAAAGGTTTAGGGAGAATCCCAAGCTCGTAGCACGTCCGTCTTAACGCTGACCGGCCACTTATTGTAAGATTCTTAAAAGCATCCGGTTTGGAAAATACAAAGAAATATTAATATTTCACAAATTGATGGCATGTCCTGGCGCCGACGTTACAATCATTATTATCAGTATTTGCATTACGAATCATTATCACAATTTCTGACTTTGAGTTTGTTCATTATCATTTATAAGCAGTTTTACGAGTCTTCTGACTTTGATCATGACGGTCATTATTCATCATTATTACGAGGAGTTTGACTTTGATTGTCGATTGTGATTACGGATTCTGATTTGGGTTTCATCAGTACGATCATATTCTATTGAAGAGACATTTTGGGTGTCAATACATTATTAGCGACGCATCGGTTTAGCCTAGAACATTGTTTTTGTTCGGAGAGGTTATCTGGCAGTAATATACAGGCCTATTAACTCAGAGATCTTGCGGGTGAAGAACAATCTGACTTTATTAAGAATTGCAAAATTAATTATTACGGGAGTAGGTGACGCACTCACGTATTCATCAAGTTTCGCTTAAGTATTCATCAAGTTCGACCAACATCCAACGTCCGGTGAGGGAGTCGAACTGGTACGGTGACAGCAATTAATCTGGAAGGCCTTTGATTCGGACGGGACCACAGCGGCGAGACGGAATCACTCCTTCCGAAGGTCAACGACACCCAACGATGGTTGGTGCTGTATTGCTCATCATTTGTAAGGAAATTCTTTGAAGGGCCATTATTGGTACCTTGTTCACCTTATAGTGTGCAATCGTAAACTTCATCAAGTAACAACAAAAGCATGCCAAAGACTCATGTGGCAAATTGTGACTTTTATTGTTGAGAAGCTTTATATGAAGAAGAGATTCGATAATGATCTGTGGTAACACTTGTATGATAAACGATATTAAAGAGTCATAAACTTTAAAATATTTTCAAACGGACTCATTCCGTTAAAGTGATAAAGTCAGTGATGTATAACTTGGTAGTAATTAGTTGAATGTATTTTTGAGGGAAGTCCTTAAAGAGGAAACACTGAAATGTAATGTTTTATTTTGTATTTTTGGGTAGTAATGATTAAACCAGTATTTTATAAAAGCTGTGTTTTCTTCACGAATAAGTAATGTGTATTTCACGTAAATTATCGGCCGAACACCGATCCTCTCCTAGCCAATTTATAGGAGGAAATTTCTTATCACAGAAAGTACTTGCCGAGTGGGCTAGGTAAGGAAGTACAGCAATTATATGTACACCATGTTTTTTTATTTTACAATTGACGTAACAACGTGGAGCTTGGTACTTACGAATTTACCTCTTATTTGCCCATTTTATTTATTACAATGTTTACGTAATTTTCTTTTTCTTGTACACCATTCTCAAGAAACAACTATTTTTAGTCGAAGAACAAAGGTGTTTCTTTCTCAGCAAGGTAGCATCCTGAGTGCAGACCGCTTATGCAAACCAGCATGCACTGTATTGTACACGCTGTTCCACTGTACACGTTCCAATCGTATTCTGAATTTGCTGATCTACGAAATACTGTTTAGAATGCTATCAATTTTCGGCATAGAATCAATCATTTCAAATTTTTATGTAAGGTCATCCCTATTACATCTCGAGCCTGGCTCTATATTTATTGCGATATGTTTAATGTTAGGAGGTAGAAAATAATTATTGACTTTAGGTTTTTAATATCATTCCCCTGCTTACGACAGAATCTAGTGGATGATTATGATCTCTCTTTTCAAGTTTTAGGGTTTGATTCCTGAAAGGATAAAGGATAAAATTGTCTAATAAATTTATGTCCGAAAATTCATGGAGTCCATGCGAGAGGCCATTCAATTGATTCACAATTTCTTACAGGGAATACAGTGCAATTGCATTGTGTCATGTAACGACCGTTAAATGAAGTGTTGGAAGCGGTCTCCGAGAGCAAAATCTGTATGCTGCGGTTATTGTCGGCGGGGATCGGTTTCTCGATACACCTTAACAGCCTGACTTTCCGTATGAAAACACCGTGTCGGCGAGTTCCCGATTCGAACACCTCAGCATCTTGAAGAGCGCTGCATCACATCCACTCCACAGTGAATCAGTAAGAGACTTTGAGCAGACAGGTAATGTAACCTATGAGGCCAATTCATTGAAAGAGGAAGGGTGCGCGATCGTCAGAGGTAATTGTATCACCCTCTAGAAAAGAATCCATACACTGAGTGGCGGATCTAAGGGGACTATAGTCCTCCCCATTGGACCTGACCTCTTAACTGATTGAAGTTGGTAAATGACATATTTTGTAAAAATGTCACCAGATGAATACTTGTTTTTAGTTATAATTGTTATTTCTATTAATAATATAATTGTTATTAATAAATTAATCTGCCTGTAGTTGACCTCTGCCTTTAGTTGACCTATCTCATCGAGTCTACCAGGTTTAATGTAGGTTTTTTTTATCTTTATCAACCGTTTTAGGATCTACAATGCTTCCTGAACTCGTATTATAATTGGTTGTACAGTACAAAAAATGTAGTATACAATATAGGGTATAATTTTGTTGAGAGCGTGTGCCCGTGGGCCGTCTGCGTTGCAAAGACTGATGTTTAGTCGTTTCTTTTCAACGATCAGGGTGAGTTTCATAGTTTACAGTAATAATTACAAAGTTTGCCTGCGCAATTAACGAAAATATTTCGTAATACATTAAATGAATATCAGTCAT
>NNCF01125896.1:223568-256858 GCA_002313205.1 Laupala kohalensis | reverse complement strand
TGTAAATGATATAGGAAAATCTTAAAATGTAGTAAATGCCATATGTACGCTGACGATTGCCAAATTTATCTCAGCGGACGAACATCGGAATTAAAGACTATCGTACAGAAAATAAATCAGGACTTGACATCACACCACACTTGGGCTTCCTCTAAGGAGGGTTTATTGCTGAACCCATCAAAATCTCAGTGCTTGATGATTGGTTCCCTAAATTTACTTAATAGGTTCTCAGAACGCGATCTGCATGATATTAATATAAATAGTGTGTCACTTCCATGGTGCAAATCAGCGCGTAGTCTGGGTATTTGTGTGGATAGTAATTGAATTGGAAAACTGAAGTTGACAAAACTTGTCAAAACGTTTTTTCCACTCTGCATACCCTGATGTGTCTTCGTAATTTATTACCAACTTCCACGAGAAAATTTCTATTAAGTTCACTAATGCCAAACTTTGACTTCTGTGATTTTTTCTTTTCAGGTTTTAAGTTCAAAGCTACAACACAAATTACAAGTTACACAAAATGCATGCCTCCGTTTCATATTTGATCTACGCAAATACGACCACATATCAGAATATTATTTAAAAGCTCAAATATTACATTACGACGCATTCTCCATAACCTCATCATGCTGTTCAAGATTCTAAATAATAAACACTTAACTTAACTTGCCATAAACTTTCAATATTTAAAACAAAAAAGAACTAGAATTGATGAACTTCTCGTGGTACCACGACACAGAACGGCCATATTCAACGAGTCATTTACAGTAAGTACAATCCGTGAATGGAATAAACTACCACCTGAGGAGGCATTCGAATGGCGTCCATATATTCAAAAGAAAATTAACCTCTTGGTTGCGCCAACATCCTTCATAGTATGAAATAAATACATATGCACTTTTCCTAATACCTTACTCTTTATTATTATTAATTTATTCAGTTATCATATTTTTTCTTCTCTTGCAAACGCCACATCTTCCTTCTCCTTATTCTTAAAAGTATCTTCTCCCCGTATTACTTCTATTACTCCCTCTCCCCTTCTACCTTTACCCCTCCCATTCTACGTTGTTGTAACTTCCCAAATGTAAGGTATTGTTTCGTGCTATGTCCTGTAATTTATAATTAATTTTCTACGTAAGTTAAGATGTAAACCATAGTATAATGTTATATCTAAGAGTAATTTTATTCTGTGTAAAATGAAATATATCCTAACTGTATTTATATTTTTGTATTTTTATTTGAATTTTTGTAATGTTTCACTTAATTTTGGTATAGTCGTTATGCAACGTTATATTCATTTTTTATTCAAAACTCTCTTTTTCCTCTCCCTTGAGACTCTTTTTTTAACAGGTACTAAGTTAGTTTATAAATCAATTTTATCTTATATTATTTTATAAATTATTATTTGTTATTTTCGTCCTTAAACCTCCATCCTGATTGGGGTTTTTCGCTGGGTTTCCCTCAATCGCCAAGGTTCAATACAGAGATGGTCCTTAGCTTGTTTTCCCAGTAGTAGATATAGTAAATGCCCTCCCATTCAAACTGATTTTGTAATGATATTGAAAATATTTTTAAAGTGGTTACGCGGAAGAGCAGACCTGGGTCTGAGTCTCGCCACTAATAAAGTCATTTATTTATTTTTTATTTAATGAATCAAAATAATAAAAGCAATTCTTGGTTGTCTGGTTGGCGCCATTATATAGATATGACGATGGTTGCGTAGACCTGTATGATTATCTTAAATATGAAAGACGATCAAAGCATATTTCGAATTCATTTCTTACTAGCTGCAAAGCTCGTGTGAATTTTGTTATTTTGGTACAACGTTTTTTTTTACATTACCATTGCAAACATAACATACATTACGATTACATCAAATTGATTTTCGATATTATAGGTTGTGAACATTTTTTCATTCTTTTCATTTCTGAATGCTGTCAATTTCATACGGAATTCAAGCTATATACTAGAATCAATTAAATACGTAAATAATAATATTGGAAAATAGACCACATATTAGACTAAACGGAAGCGAGACAATTTTCGATTCCTTATAATAATTGTTGACCGCTCCCTTTCGCCTTCCACAATTGTGAACCATTTCCATCCAGGCCTAATCACGGGTTCCATTCCCAGCCCGTCACTATTTTCATCTGGTCTCGATTATATTATGATTATAAGTGGACTGTTATTAGCAAAATAAAATTTCCATACATACGTGACTACGAAAAGTTTACTCTTCTCAAAAGACGAAGGAGTTCCGTGCACATATTGCCGTTTTCAATGTGTGTTTCCTGTTAAAGGGTCAATCGATTTCACCGCGTAGCTGTGGTCGATGAGGTGGTCCAATCACAGTAGGAAGTTCATAGACGGCTGCTGCACCCGGTAAAACAAGCGGTTAATGTCCAGAGCGTTGCCAGTGAGGCTTTTGCATTCGAAGCTGTTCCCGGAATAATAGCGAATGTTGTGACCGAGATTCCTAGTACTCGCGAATGAGCGAAAGTGATATTTCTGATGTTGGCTTTGAAGGTGTCCTATTTCCCGAGAGTCTTTCATCAGTAGATGCCCGCAAAGGTTTTCTAAAGCAACCGTTGCTGATTGAAGAACCAGAAGCAAAAAAATTATTGAATGTTCTCTTTCTTTCGTCTCCTAAAAGGGAGATGCTCTACCAACGCATTTCAAAGAAAAATGACATTCTTTCCCTTTGAGTTAAACATTCTTTTTTCCCCTTGAGTTTCCTGTTACACCAGTGAGTATTATTTGTAATGATATGCGTCATAACATTTCTTGGAGATCAGCTTTCAACATTTAATAATATAGTTTCATTAGGATCATTTTAAGTGGTGTTGAATACATTGAGTATACTTGCACGTGGTTTATATTTTTGATTATATATTACTAAATCTGAAAAATTTAATTTAATGTATGATACGTATATAAAACCTTGTGGTAAATTACTCTTTAAGAATTGCGACACCAGTCGTCTACTATTATAAGAATAAAGAATGGTTAAATACCAAAATCGAGGTAACTCAATTAGTTAATAAGGTGTAGTGAAAATAGCCAAAATTTAAAAAAGCGCATTTCACACTTAATAACCCTTTTCAAATCTGAATTTCTTAAACAAATTTTATACAATACTATGTAACTTCCAGTGAAAATTTGACACATTTAACCCCATTTTATCCCTTTAAACACAGTATTTCGAAAAGTCCTGTCTTCGTGAGTGGTTACAACATAAAAGCCATCTCCCGTTAAAAATTCGTGTTTCCAGCTTTGTGTTCATTAATGGACAACGCTGGTGATTAGTATTTTACGAGTATGTAGAGATTGGCTTTGCTCGCTGGGGGGTTCACGCACCCATTCGCTGCGTTAAAGCCTCAGGAATATCAAATTATTTTTTCACATAATTGTTTATATTACAACCATCAAGCAGGTAAAATATTTTCCCATTTGAAGAGAATTGATACACGATACTGAAAACGATTTAAAAAATCAGTTATCTGAACATGATAATGCTACTTTCTTGACGAGATTTCCATATTTCTCACTCTATTAATCAAGTTAAACAATATACAGAATTACTAGTCCATTAAAATAACGATAGTTATTTCTCGAATGAATGCACACCATTTCCGGTAGGTTGTGTACGGAAGAGAAAAATGCTACAACAACATATAATAGTGTAACATATCTTCATGATAATTGGGTAATTACACTTAGCGTGATAGAGAAATATACTGCCTATATTTGAAACTCATGATGCGGTAACGGACGCAAAACAGCGGCAGCGTTGCATGACGTAGGGTTTTCATTTACCTTTGCCTATTTTCTGGTATAATTACAAAAACACGCAAGTCGCTGATGAGTATGGATATATTTGATTGAGTCTTTAAACCTCATGGATGAATTTTTAATGTATCACGGAGAACTTGATTTATTTTCGAAATGCTATGATAGTACATTCATTAATAATCAAGGAGAATTTTGGAAAGCATCAATCAACCAAATTGTAAAACTATTTCTTGACCCGAAAAATTTCCATAAACCCGGAGGGGGAAATATTTCTTCATTTTGAACAAGCTTGAAAAAACGGACATCTGTGTATAGATGGGAGGAATGGATAATAAATACAAAAAACCAAGTCTTTGCGACGAATAGAAATTCTTTTTTGATTTTTAAGTAGCTGTTCCCTTTGTAGATGTAGTTTGCCGAGTCATCATTGTGGTGTAGTTGAGGCGATTTATTTCGGACGTTATGTTGCACGAAGAACATANGGTATTACACGGTCATATTTCTATGCCATATATCTATAATAAAAGGTTCTCTCAACGAGAATCTATGTCGTATATATATATATATATATATATATATATATATATATATATATATATATATATATATATATATATATATATAATAAGAACAGGGTATTATCTTAAATATCGGGAAATACGAGCACATTATTAATTTGAGGAAGAATTCAAAACCTGTTCGAATGATCCAAGGAAAATTCGATCTTTTGAAAAAAGATCAAAGACATCCCGTTTATTTTATTAAACCTTGAACTTGCCTCTCTTTATTATTATTTCAAGCCATATTATATTTATTATATCACTTAGGAACAAGACAAGATCTATCAGTACAGAAGTATATGTAAAAAATATATTACAAGGAAAAGTTATTTCAAAACATCACAAAAATTGTAAATGAAACAGGCTTTTCATACACATTGACTGAAGAAAATGAAATAAAGAAACCTCGTCTCACAGAACTTCCAGAATAAATTACAGAACAGGATACTTGTATCTGGCTGAAATACACAAATCACCCAAAATACTCATCACACAAATTCTGAAAACACATTCTCGAAAATATAAAGAACATATCACACTTTTAACATTAACGTTTTACATTTACATTTGTCAAGTTCGATTTTTGATTTGCAAATACTCTTTTCAGGAATAATTCTGATTTAATCTAAACAACAAACAATTTTCTATATTTTAACTTTACATTTCAACTTGAGTAGGAAGTAAGAATCTAATTCTTTTCTAAACTACTACCTAGTCTGAAAAGCTTTTCGAAGTTACAAACCATTACTATACCCGTGACTAGAAGAGCGCCTACCCCTGATTCTTACTGCACTTTGTCTTGAGTCGGTCCGCTGCGTTCGATCACAAGGGATCGACCCTAGACTAACGCGACGAACTTACAGCAATATTTCGAACCGTGAAATTATTCTTGGAACTCTAGTCTGGATGTTAACAAACTGAACTGATGAATCACACTTTCTTATGGTCTGTTACTCTTTCCGAAAATCAATTTTATCTTGAAGGAAGAAAAATATCATGTCGTTAATACCAAGACGATGTGGCTGGTCATATTGATGATCGATAACCAAAATCGTTGACCCATTGATAATGCAAATGGAATTAAAAATATTAATGGAAATACGATACAACAAATACAAATGGTTAGAATAGAATTCAAATGATTCTCCATCACTATTCGATTTCAAAGGGTCAGATTTATACGAAAAACATTTGTATTGAAATTTTACGTCTTCTCATAAATAATTTTATATTGAATTTTGTAATCTAATACATATTTTAGTTACCTCTTTTTGAGCATAGAAAATAATGAATGTATTCTTAATCGGGTGCTAGAAACCACGTGTAACCTTCTCATGTATCTCCGTTCCAGAAGTAAGAGGTCACAGACGTAGAAGTAAAAGGTTTGCTCCTTCGTCTCAGAATGGCGTCAGAATTCGGTTTGTTAGCTAGTTCGATTTGAAACCTCCGACTGATTTACTCCGCTTGAGGTGTTGCGAGGAGCTTTCATCCCTCTTATCGGTGCTTTTGTTTCGCTAGGAAATATCCCTACGCCTCCTACCAGGAAACTCGAACATCGACTTTCGTAATATTCCTTGTGTAGCGTCGTCAAAACAGCGCTCAAACATTCGCTAGGAACAAAATTATATTTTATGAACAATGGAGTCAGTCAGAATAACGAGAGCTGGAAAGTGAACAATTTGCAGGGAAAGTTCAGTTCGCCGTGCGCTACAATGAAGGGACGTGAACAACAATGGGAACTATGTGGTGCCGTGTGCATGACAGGAGTAAAAGAGAGGTGCTTCAGTGGCCTCTGGAGGAGACACGAGAGTTTTTTTCAGACGGGGAGTCTAGGTCGGACACCGAACCAAAGTATTGACTTTTCTTCGATGCCAGAGGCTGGCGTAGATAAATTGCGGGTTGCAACGGGCTGAGTCAATGTGTAAGGTTTTAGAGCCGTCAGCTCTGGGAGTTGAATGGAGGTATTTTGTATATGCTTTCCACGTTGTATATTTTTGAAAATATTATGTAAAATTATGTAAATTTTTGTACATAATATTCAGTCTTTATCTTACTGAGTTTCAGATGGCAAATGGTGGCAGTAATTCTGAAAGTAATTAGTTGTGTAGCAGTAAATTACATGTCGCTGCCATTACCGCAAGTAATGTCGGACGGGATTGAAATTTTCATTGAGTAATTATCTCGGACGAACTCACTGTGCTATTAATTGGTAGTACAGCGGGGGGATCGTGGACGTCACACTTGCTTCGTCATTTGCCTCGACAGCGCAAAATTCAAATTTTAAATTCCTTCATGTGACCAAACACTATGAATGGTCACTCTAAAATGTATGCCTTTTTACTATACTATTAATGTTAATTTAAAATTAGTTAATGGCTTTCTTTTCGTGTTTGTAAAGTCATTTTTGCCTGCCTCTTTTAAGTGTTATTATATCCTAACATATGGGTTTTAGTATTTAACATTTACCGTAATTTGCGTTCTCCATCACAGTTACACTCATCTAACCATTCCCTCTTGCGCAGTCGCCGCCTGTGTTTCTGGAACCACCTAAAGGAACCCTGTAGGAAAATAGTCGGTGAAATACCCTGCCTTGTGCAATCTCAAATAAAGCCATAAGTATAATAATAATAGTAATAATTAATAATTTTAATACTAATGATAATTATTGTATACAAAGCAGACTTATTTGAATGCAGTGTGCTGTGTAATGTATAACATTTATCTACGTAATAATTTATTAGGTGATGAAAGGGGAGAAAGAAGTCATTGTGTCCTTATAAAATGTTGATTTCTTGATTTACCCTGATTTAGAGGAAAGTGGAATTCGAAATATTCTTGAAAATGATCCTGTCCTGCAACTTTTTCATATAAAACTACCTCAATTTCGTTTTACATACGACCGTTCTTTCGTACACGACGATATTAATGAACTAATTTTATTAAAATACTTTTTTATTGCATTGGTAAATGTTAATGACATTTATCACCAAAACACTTCGCCAAACTTCAAGTGTGAAGAAAGCAGAGAGTTGTATCATATTTCGTTGTGGAGAAACTTCTCTGTTTTTATAAAATGTTATGTTTTACCACATATTCCAGAACGGATGATGACGTCTCGGCACTAGTAAGTACTTTCCTATATGTTCAACAAATTATAATAATTGACAAATCATTTTACTTGTGTAAATTTATTCCAGTACTTATGCATCCTAATCTCAGGATAACAAGCGATAATTACATTGCTTCTAATGAATGTGGTTTCGCTATTATAATCTGCCACTCCACCTCAGTACCCGAACAGTATATCCTGCGCGGAGCTTGCCAGTTAGCGTACGTACATGCTCGGCCCAATACATCGCTCGTGCTCTGACAGTGAGGGACCCTTCCCTTTCTGGGAATTGCGTGTTAGTACTTCCGGGAATCGGAAACAGCAATGAGGCGTGTGTAGTTTGGTAATGTTATTCTGCAGATTTCTGGAACCCTTATCTCTTTGCTTTCATGTGGGATATTAATAAAATAGATAATGCAGTGAGTTTTTGAAAATATTTATGTGTTCGAAATAACGCCGAGTTTCGTTTTTGTTATACGTAAATGCTGTAGGTTTTAAAATAATTTTATGTTTAAAATTCACGTCCATTGTAGAGAAAAATAATTTTTATTTTAGCTTGGTGTATAATATAAAGATTATTTTTTTAATTGCGGGAGGACAGTGTTTCTGACTTAAATTTTTTTGAATATGAGATAATCAACCGTCTTAACTCAACTATTCATTAGTTTTCCATGTACGTCCACAAGTGTTATAACATTTCTTAGAAAGTACAATAAATTTCCAAAATTGTTAATCCTCACCAGATGATGACTTATGACAAATACGTCATCTATGACAATAGATATTTTTGTTCTTGCTTTAATTATTTCTTCTTTTCTCCAAACCTATTTTGTAAGTTGCGACATATAAAATAATTCAACGGATACTTTAGGAAAATTCTGTTTTTTACTCTCAACCAAACAACGGTTAGGTTTTCCCGATAACCTGAAAAAAATTACTGAGGTATTGTCAATTATGAAATACACAACACAGTGAAGAATAATGTATATTTGGTGCTGCGTCAAAGACGCTTCAGTCGAGAACACTATCTTTTATAGAGGGTCAAAACGTACTAGCAAATTTCAAAGATCTGATTTTTAAAACAATAAATATTACATAGTGTAATTAGTTATTGAAAAATATTTACATTAGGATTTTTAATAGTGATGTGCCTATTTTAAATTCCGATATTGGCATCAATTCTACATTTTTTACATCGGTTCTCGATTCCTATTCTATTAAAAAAGATTTATATTTTACCTCTATCATAGAAATTTTGAATTATTGAGTCAACAGCTGTTATTGTCTCGATAAAATCTGTTTTTGATTTAGAACTATATCATGTCAAATTCATTGTTTGCATATACTCGTACTACATGTTTATCAACCATTATTTTCATTCAATGCGTTCAAATCTCAACTTAAAATAACTGTTTAAGAACTAGCGTATTATTGTTCGAACTATCATATATGGGATTTTCTTCCTTTCTTCTAATTTATCCCACTTCTATTCTGACCTTCATTTATCCGGTTGCCATTACCTTTATTACCCTTATTACCTTTATAAATTAGTTTCTTGTCCTCCAAGTGATCATACGCAGTTTGCACTGCTTTTTTGACAATAAATTTATTATTATTATTATTATTATTATTACTCATTATTTTTCATCAGTAGTGAAGTACCAATAGACTAAAAAAATAACGAACAATAAAAATCTGTGGAGATTATTATGGTGAACGCGATCAGCTTTTAATTTAAATATGCTCTAAAAACATAAAATGTTTATTGTGTAACAAAATGTAATCGAAATAAGAATATAACTTATTGTTACAATGCTAGATTACTTATGCGTGGAAGCAAATTGATGCTATAGGCGAAAAATATCGAGAGTAGGAACTTTTCTTTAATGTGATATCGAGGAGTAGAAGAATCGAAATCTGCCCATCCCTAATTTTTAATACTATAGTTGTTTGTTTTTTTGAAAATTAATATTTATGACTCGAGCCTCCTTGACGAATACATGATGGTACATACTGTATAATTCAGGTCTCAAATATTATTTGCGATTATTGTATTAATATTATTAGAGCAAGGCGTTTCATCTACGAACGCATTCATCCAATATTTGAGACAGGTAATTTCAAATAATAGAGTCCGTAAGTAACGCAACGCAAAATATCAATTTTATTACCCGCCCCCTCCATAACGCTTCTGCGACGATACCACTTATCACCATATCGTTAGGCCTCTTCCTCTCCTCCCCACATACGATTAAGAGAAGTTTTTGTTGCTTTGCGCAATATATGGGTAACTGTTGATACACAAAGTGCTTGTTCCTCGCTGCTCTGTTCCCTTACTGGATGATAAAGACGAACTTTAATGTTATATTGAACTATATATGACATACCCAATATAAAACAACCTTACTTAACAACATGGCTACAACCCTCTTCTTCACCGAAACGCAATGTAAAGATATCATAAACCCCACCATCCAGGTGTGCGATTCGTAATTTATAGACTGTCCACTATATCCTTACGCGTTGTAACACTGATTAAATGTTATTGCCATGACACGAAGAGAAACGTGCAGCTACTAGTGGTAATGTTCGTCCAGGTGTCGACCGCGTATCCTTTGAAATACCTCGGTATCAACAAGCTCTTCATGTGCCACGTCCGTCAATGAGGCGTTTCGACCTTCTACGCCGGCACCGCAACAACCTTTGATGCGGCTTAGTCCTTTGGCGCTTCCATCACATGCTCCACCGAGTGATCCCCACAGCAGCGCGACTGTGACCTTTGCCTTCTCAAAGCCTTTCAACCTCGATTCCGTTATGGAGACTCGTCGATTTGGTCGTTGCTGCTCCAGTGAAACCTCCATTGGCGTTTCGTTGGAATCTTGCTTTGTCTGTCATGCCATGTTGTCATGTGTGCCTCTGACTGTCGGCCATGCTCATTGCAGTGTAGCCCCGCCCTCTTTGGGGTGAATGTAGCCCATAGAATAGACATGTTTATTCTGTAAATGTTTCATCTCTCCCGAAGAATGCATAGTATAGATACCAATAAAGTATCGTAATCAATGTTTCGATATTATTAGATCCCGAATTCTATCCCTGTTATATGGACTCGATCTATTCCGACTATTTCCATTATAAATATGTCAATTATTACGAATAGACACACGAGATACGTTTTAGTGCTTCTTTCATCACATGACCTTTGATGTTGACGAGCCCTAAAGCCCCACCAAAAAAAAATCTTTCATCACACCCAAGTAACATTATTTACGAAATGAAGCAAAATATTGGAAACGGATTTACCACGCACTATGACTGACTAGAACATTTTTAACGAAATATATGTAACAAGACCCTTACATAACATTAAAACCTCTGGCACACAAAACGCGGTCTGTCGCGGCGGGCAGCGATCGCGCGATCTGTCGCGGCGGTCGGTGATATGGTTACGTCAAATACAGCGCGATATCTGTTTGAGAGATTCAGTGTTGGGATAGGTTTCCGCAGAGCAGGTTCGCGGTAGTGTTTTGCACAGGTTACAGTGTTTGGCAGGTTTTTTGGAAATGTGTAGTTCTGACGAGGAGCAACTGACTCTTTTAGCACTACAGTGTACCAGAAGAAAAAAGAGACGATTTTGTGTGAACCCATTTAATGATCAAAGCGAAGTCACAGAGCCTATGCAAGCGCTGTTACAAACAGATGCCACAATCGAAGATAACCAATGCTGCAATTCAAGTCCTCAAAAATTTTGCTGATTATTTTGCCGTATTTTCAATAACTTCTTTAGGGTAATAAACAATAAAATATTGTTAATAATACTTTTTTGAGGTACCGTATAATAAATAATGACTACAAACGTGTCTCCGGATCGCGGCGGGTCGCGATCGCTACCCGTCGCGGCAGACTGCGTCCTGTGTCCGAAACTTAACCCAATTAGTTTTGCTATAAAAACAAAATAGTAATTTTTATTCAAATNAAAAAAAAAAAATCTTTCATCACACCCAAGTAACATTATTTACGAAATGAAGCAAAATATTGGAAACGGATTTACCACGCACTATGACTGACTAGAACATTTTTAACGAAATATATGTAACAAGACCCTTACATAACATTAAAACCTCTGGCACACAAAACGCGGTCTGTCGCGGCGGGCAGCGATCGCGCGATCTGTCGCGGCGGTCGGTGATATGGTTACGTCAAATACAGCGCGATATCTGTTTGAGAGATTCAGTGTTGGGATAGGTTTCCGCAGAGCAGGTTCGCGGTAGTGTTTTGCACAGGTTACAGTGTTTGGCAGGTTTTTTGGAAATGTGTAGTTCTGACGAGGAGCAACTGACTCTTTTAGCACTACAGTGTACCAGAAGAAAAAAGAGACGGTTTTGTGTGAACCCATTTAATGATCAAAGCGAAGTCACAGAGCCTATGCAAGCGCTGTTACAAACAGATGCCACAATCGAAGATAACCAATGCTGCAATTCAAGTCCTCAAAAATTTTGCTGATTATTTTGCCGTATTTTCAATAACTTCTTTAGGGTAATAAACAATAAAATATTGTTAATAATACTTTTTTGAGGTACCGTATAATAAATAATGACTACAAACGTGTATCCGGATCGCGGCGGGTCGCGATCGCTACCCGTCGCGGCAGACTGCGTCCTGTGTCCGAAACTTAACCCAATTAGTTTTGCTATAAAAACAAAATAGTAATTTTTATTCAAATACGTACCATAAAATGTTACAAAATTGGATAAGATTTAAATGATTTTTTTTCTGTTTACACAACGATTATTTGGTTAGTTCAAGCTGAAAACCATTCCTTTTATTTTAACCCCCTCTAAAACAATAATTTGCGAATATTCATCTCTTCCCAATTGATCTTCTGGGTTTGATTTTATGACACCATCTATTTATTTATTTATTTTATGTCTCTTGGCGAGGTTAAGGCCATGAGGCCTGCTGTTCCACTTACCCGTTAGACTTGAGAAAGGGTATTGGGGACGAAAGGTGTTGGGTTGTCGGGGGTCTTATGGTACCGAACCGACATTCGTCTGCTTAATTTGGCCAAGCAGGGTTTGTACCCACCGCTTGTTTCCGCTCAGCGAGATGACGCTACCTCTAGACCACCGTTGTCGGCATTTCGTTGCTACGTTAATAGTTCATCTACATTATCATTGTGGCTTACCCTTCTTCTTTATTAGGCATTTGCTATTTTTTAAATCTGAAACAGTGTGTTAATCAGACTGTTCAACAATCAATTTGATTCGAGTACGTATCTTCCAATACCAAGTACGTATCACATAAAAGGTCTCGATGCCAAAAGTTCTCGACATCCAATCAGAAGTACTTACTTGTACCGGACCAACCCGAAGACATGCTAGTGTGATTAGATTGAGTACTTATGTTACTCACTATAAAAAGGACGGGAAAAATCATGAGAATGCACACAGGAAGGTGAGAACGGCTCAGGTCATTTTGGGTTAGTTTTGTGAAGATAGTGGTGTGAAATATGAAAATTTCACCTGATCCCTAAATATTATCACTTTATTGCCCTATATGGAGTTACTTAATGTACATTATATTTATGATTTGTCGATTCACTCAAGACGCATACTCAGATGCATTTTAGATGTAATTTACAGTCATTAAAAAAAAATTATTTTTGTATAAAATGTGACGTGAGAAAAAATGCATCAAATTCGTTGATTTTCGAGTTCTCAGGAGTATTATTAAAGAGGTACATCTCANGAGTTACTTAATGTACATTATATTTATGATTTGTCGATTCACTCAAGACGCATACTCAGATGCATTTTAGATGTAATTTACAGTCATTTTTTAAAAAAATTATTTTTGTATAAAATGTGATGTGAGAAAAAATGCATCAAATTCGTTGATTTTCGAGTTCTCAGGAGTATTATTAAAGAGGTACATCTCAATTTTCGTAACCATTTATAACTATACGAGGTTATAATTATTAAGCTTCCCTTATGACCTTGCTTCTCGTTCTTCTCGTATATCAAACAGAATTGTAGGACGCTTACGATTCAAGTAGAAGACGTAGAATTACGATTCAAGTAGAAGACGTAGAATGCGCATTCACCGCCATTGTCTCGTAACTGTAATCCTCATTTCATCGATGTGGCCGGAGACAGCCTTACTGAGGTGGAACTATAGTTCCTTCTGTGCTTGGCACAATACGGAACCCTGTTCACTACGTGCACCGTTCTCAATTCAAATCCTATGCTTCAAAGGAATCCTCCTCTTCAATTGCGCATCAATTGTGTGTGGTCCACTTCAAACGCTAAAGGGGTTGAAATTCAGAGCCTAAGCAACTTACCATACGAGGTTCACTCATTCACTTACTCGTAGCTGATGGGTAGTTTTGAGAGTAATAGTTCTCTTAATTGTTTATAACACTATCTAGATTATTATTCATGCTAATTAAACCCGTGCAATTCCATATAATGGAAATTGAAGGAAACTAATATTCTGTAATTTAATATTAAAGGCAGGCAAATTTTTTCTCCGTTTCATTCATGTAAAAACATCAGAACAATTCGTCGGTGTTCAAGGAAAAGTCACTAAGTTCAAATATTTCGATTTTGGAAAACAAAAACAAAAAAAACTCAGGTTAATTTCCAATGAAAAGTTCGACTGTCTGGTATCTCATTAACTCTATTGACAATGTGTTGTCACACAGCAAATTTCGGTTTGGACACCTCACTTTCATTTTTTTTTCTCAAAATAAGACTTCTATGAAAATTGCACAATTAAGAATTATATNTTGCACAATTAACAATTATATTTTAGAGACCTTTACCAAGCTTTCAAAGTTTTTGAAATTGTAAAGTTTGGTAGCTATCACATACTTTTTTTTAGAAACGGCCACTCAGGGAATTATTAAAACTCCAATGCCTAAGGTCGAGGACGTTAAACGACTCCCATACTTTCAAAGCTTGTACTTCTCCCTTTCACATCTGAACATAATTATGATGACCTGAATAACTTATGTGAAAACGGATTGTTACCACTAATATCATGATTTGTATCAATTCCTGAAAAAGTAAATTCATATATTAGTTTCCATATTTTTCTATTGTCTTAAAATTTAATTTTCACTTCCGGTAATTTTAAATTAAATAACATTAAGAAAACCTACATACAATACAAGTTTTCGGTATTGTATGCTTAAATTTCGAATTATTTTAAAATCCAGACCGAGGGAACATACACTTTACAGAGAAAGCTACGATTTCTTTAGATTTCATTTCACTTTTAGGTTATGTACCTGAAAACATGTTTTTGAAAGCCTTTTTATAATTTTACTTCTACAATTAGGTCACTTATATAATACGCTCAGTGGATTGTCCGCCTCAAGTAACGCAATTTAACTCTGGCGGACACATTAGTAAGCTTCGTTGTTTACAGTAATGCGAGAAAGATTCACATCTACTGATTATCTGCCAATTTTAATTGTTTTTCTGCTCTTTTAATTCATCATTATTAATCATACTTCGCATTTTAGTTGAATAATCATCAAGAAGATTATTTGAAATTTCAAATAATTTCATTTGCTTTCTTTTTTCGATTTCCACACCACAGACATTCCAAATAATAAATTTTGATAATAAATAAACTGTGTATGACCACATGGAGAACAATAATTTACTCTCCTCAAGCAAGCAAGGGACCATCTCATCAATTCCGATCAAGGGTCCTAAGGCAGAGGCGAATTGAAAATTTTGGCACTCTCCTGAGACAAGAGCAAAAATATTTAGCTACGTGTTACAATATCAAGAGAATTCCGACAAATTCGTATTTAATAAAACAAAAGAAAAGTTAGTTCAAAAGTATGTAATGTTATGAAATCATAGATTACTTAACTACATAATTTATGAATCATTACTATAATAATAATAATAATAAATTTATTGAAATAATTAAATTCTAGATTAATCATTCCAATAGACCGCCGTTCTTAGGCAAGAGCCTAGAATACATCAAATCCGCTTCAACCCGAAGGAAAACCTGAAAATACCTGGGCCAGGATGGGACTACAGAATTAATGTACACAAACGTTCCAAGGTTTAGCACAGATTATACCAAACTTACATGAATAATAAGAAGCAATAAAAAAATAGTTTTGAAATTTACTTTGAAAGTATTACAGCAATGGTGAAATAAAAAGATGAAGTTTGAGGAAACACGTCTGTTTCATTTTTCTCAAATGACAAACTTGGAAAATCAAAAACTGCGTGTTGGGAATTTTTTTTTGTAATAAACTACGGTTTTAAATAACAGAATAACTTAAGCATGCAGAAAATAACTAATTAGAAAATTGAAATCCATATTGAAAATATAGTTATAAAGAGTTGAAAAATCTCATTAAACAAATAATGAAAAAATCCCTACATTGTGTTATCAATTTCTAAAATGTTTAAATCCGTATGAACGTAAAATATGCGTTTGTTTTCAATATCGTGGTTATTGAATACAATCGGAAAATACCCATCGGAGCATGATACTTTTCACACTATGTAAGTACACACTACTCAAATAAGTGATCTATTCCGGGTTGAGAGTTATTTAAATGTATCAGAGTATATAAATACTCTTAATAGTCGAACTTTTCGTGAAAAAATATCTTCATAAAAAATGAATTATATTTGGCATTATGAACTTGAGCATGCAGCATTTGAAGTACTGAAAGAACTCAAATATAGAAAAGTGTAGTCTTCGTAATGTTGATTTTTTGTGAACAAGATAACGTAATATTTCTTCATCTTTTGAAATAAGACACCCTGGAATCATCTGCCAAGACAGAGAGCACTAGAATTGAGAAGAACGGAAAAAAAGAAGAAAAAAAGAAAAGAAATAAATACATCCTATGATGCTAGGAGTTCCTTGAAAGAGTTAATGAGAAAGAAGAGAAGGCCGACCACGTGTATATCTTCTCCATCGAATTAATAGGCTCATCTCGCGAACAATTCGTGGAAAGAAACATCAACTGTTCATTGCTAAAGTTAGGCAGCGCGTCATCTTTCGCCAAATGCCGTATCTTCCGCCCGAGACGGATCCACCATCATCGTCGCCACCGAAGCATGGGGACATCATTGCGAGGTCGTGTAGTTTCGTATCGACGGAAGGTCAGGTGGCGAAGTTGATGACTTTTGTTGATTTCACACGAAATGATTATGTGATTCTGATGTCAGAGAGTATTGGTGGACATGATTGTATTAGTAAATATTCTCGAAGGTTTCGTCGGCGGGAGTCATGTACAGCTAGGCTTTCCGGTTGGTGTCGTTGTAACTTGACGTTGCGGCTGACATGCTGCATCCTTCTTGAGAAGTGACTATGTCGGTAGTTGCGAGCCTAGCAATACATGATTGTTATAGCGTTCTCAGGAGCCTAAAGAATTTTCGTGTCATTAATTCAGTAAAAAAATGTGGTAATTTAAAATTAATATTTTAAAAAGAGTTCACCTACATATTAGCACAATAAATAAAGTGAAGTTTTGGATCAACTATCTAGAAGCAAATATGAAAATTATACGTAAATAATATTGCAAATCATATGCAATTATATAAGCGACTAGTATTAATTCAAAATCCTTACATCTTCCACTGTATCACCGACAATTTTTTAGGTGGGAAAAAATTTAATATCAGCACTGTAGTTTTTAGACATTTCAACAAATTGTACTTATACATTGTATTCTATTATTGAACAATTTTTATGTAATGGAGGTAATACACCAATAATTTTCCTTCATGTTGGCAATGCTGCGTGACGAAAACTTTTCGCAACCCCACCCAGTCACTTCCATGCGTAATTTTACCTTTTTCTCGATTTGAAGTTTAAAATATAATTCTCCTAGTACAAATTGTTACCTGTGAAACACGATTATGGGATCCGCTTTCGACATAGCAATTATGAATACCTAAGTACATTACAATTTTGTACAGTCGCTTGAATATATTGGAAAATGACGAACGGGGAACCACAACCTCACTGACGCAATATTCTTCTCTTGGATCGGGTACGATAATATGGTAAAATGGATATTCAGGCTAATGAATAATCACACGTCGATATGATCAGAAATAATGATTGTTACAGAGCAATGTAATCCAATCCACAAAGAAATGAGCTAGTGGCAGCTCTACAGACCGGGCACGAGAGTCTTCTCTGAAACCCTTAGCCAGCCCCCTATGGGGCTCCAATTGAAGTCAAGTGCAACACTCAAAATCATTCTCTCTCGAGAAATTGCTACATGGAGACTCGTGATTCCCACTCACATTTAAATTCTTATATTCTGCTTCTAATTGTCAACTACCAAGGGCTTTTTAAAATCGAATATAATTTTATAATTCGCACAGTTTATCTCAATTGTTTGCTCTACATGATAATAATTCAAGTTTTAACATATTTAGTTTTTGATTTCGCCTTAAACACTCTGTGGCGTCAAGGGCGCGTGTTCGATCTTATCCATCGGTTGAACTGAGTGAGGTTTTCAGCTAATCCTTACTAATGTGCGTTTCAGTACCTTACACTCTTTGTCAACCGAGCACTTCCATAGAGGTTCCTTCGCCCAAATCATGTGGTTAGGTAGAATAATAGGTCAGAAGAATTCAACTTCTTAACATCATAAAGTAAGACACAAAGTCAATAAATACGCGTAAAAATACCTATGAATGTAAAGAGATACAAACGTTGCCCACTTCGACTCCGATGGCCGCCAAGTTATTCTATACTAAGGTCTGAATACTGTTGATGGGCTTGCCTACTCCGAATGTGTGATATTTGACGTATTTGTGATGTCAATAATGACTTGTCATTTCGCATAGGGCATTCCTGCTCCCAGACTTGGACGAACACAAAATTCCACTGTTCCGTAGAGTGCTTGAGTACATGTAAATGGACTCAGGTATCCAGGGAATATGCGCATTCCATTTTCAGCTTGTGAGTTTCAAACAATTCGTATACATTTACGTATACTTGCGATTACTCCTGCGATCAATCACACATTCCGGAAAGCGTTCCTAAAGATGCAGTCACTGGAGGCGTCAATCACTGGCGTTAGCCAAGTTTTTCCTGCAACACGACCGACGTGAACGAAGTGCCCTTGATTTGTCCCTGACGTCACTGGCAAACATTGAGACTCACTCTCCGAGCCTAAAGTATTTGACTTACAGCTGTTTGCAGATGCAACAATCTTAGAATGAAAAGTCGATTAATCAAATTGCGAGGCAGTGAAACAGTGCGACTTCTCAAACTGTATACTGTTTTGTTTAAAAGTCTTCCAACACTTATGAGTTTTTAATTTCGTCGGGATAATGATTTAGTTTAAGATTTCCTGATTATAAATAATATGAAATTACGTGAAAAATAAGGATGAGTCACCATCATATTAGTCTTGTAAGTTCGGAATACGACTTGTCCGCATAAGCACTGAGTTTCTCCCAAAAATATTGATATTGCTCTGCGTTAGTGATCTGCGAGCAGCTTTCATAAGTTACACGTTTTGTGTCATGTGCTTACGAATTATTTAAATCTTAATAAAAAGGGTACTTCAAATAGGATCAAAGAAAATTCTGGAACATTTCTCAAAACGGCTCCAAATCGTTTCTTCAAATTTTCTGTACATAAAATGTAATAAGTATTATAGTAACGCATTATCGGTATTTCGCTTGATTCTTGTAGAGACATAGAAAAATAGTTACTCTAAACCACATTTCTTCACTATTCCGAGAGATTTGAAAACTATTTGATAGTGTAGATGCAGAGTGATAATACAGCTATAAAAAACTAAAATGAAAGATTCGGGAATGATAAATTTATAGGAGAATGGAAAACCCATTTCATTTACAAAGTTCATGAGCGTATGGCAACTGTGAAATTACTTTTATGTGAGTGAAATCGATTACTGTAATCACTATAATAGGATCAAATTACTAACATTGTATTAACGCATTATTTTATTTAATTTTGATAATAACTTTATTCTAAATCACATTACATTTTAAATTGTGTCATTCAACTTCGTACGGAAGGATGGAACGAGGATGTTCATGGTAAAATAAAAGATGTGGTTTAAATTAAAAAAATTGAATTATGAAGAAGAAAAAAAGAAGTCAACCCGATTCATAAATGTGTTACATCCTGTCTTTTAAATATGTAGACCTCCGTTGAAATTTTTTTAAAATTAGAAAGCTATTTAGTTATTTTGACTTCTTTTATTGTAAACTCTTTTTGCCGTTAGCTGACACAAACCGCGTAATTTGTGAAAGTTGCGCGCAAAACACGCGGAGCGCAAGATACGTATTTTAGGAAGAAACGCAGAGCATTCTAGCGGCGATAATACACGTCGTCGAGAGAAATTGATAAAAAACAAAGTTGTTTTGCTTATTATTCACTTTCACGTAGCAAAAGAGCAACTCATTTTCCCTGAAAATAATAGAAGGCGCTATATTTTTTATTAGCAAGAACTGGATATTTTGTCTTTGGGAGTTATTTTGGTGTCAAAATAGGGGATTTAGAGACAGATAAATCTTTCCCAAACACTAAATTTGGAACGTAACTGAACATACGTAGGAATCAGACAAATTAAAAATTTATTTTTATCTTTACAACCAACAAGCTCATTCCTCATGACAATATGACTTGAAAACACCTGTAATCGGAATTTCATATAAACACTTTTTATATAGTTTTATTTCAACTTGGAGGTTAACTAGTTCATTCATGACGACTTAATGTAGGATTCAGGTAAGCAATAATATCCTATTCATACATTTAACGTTAATTTCTTGGATAACACATTGGGATCATTTGTTCAATAAAGATTAACTTCATTCCGCGTTCTCTCGGTCCAATAGCTCTACTTTTCCGTCATATTCTGGAATTATTTATGGCACGGGTAATATAACTAATAATTAGATACAGATAAAGGTATTTGTACGATATATCAAGCATTCAGTTACAAAGACAGAAGAACTATAATGGAATTATATTTTACATCATGTATAGTTTGTATACCGAATCTTGTTAACTTTTCTTCTCCACAAATTGAAATCTGGCTTTGTGTTTAATTGTGAATGCTCTATCCTGAGCAAAATTGTATTCACCGGGTCAGACGTGACATTTCAACCAATAGACTGCCTGATTGACTTCTACAGTATGTTCAGGAGTTGTATAAAGTTGAGTTTTGACGGTCAGAACTTCGTTGCGCTAGTATATCCCACGTGAAGCATACTATAGAATACCCCAAGTACATTCAGGTTAAAACAGCCGAGTAGTGTGCATCGTGCTCTAGCGTTCGTTGGTGTTCTTATAGGTTCAGGCGTGTTTAATGTAATGGCTTGTGAATTAACGTGATATATGATCATTTACATTCGCAGGTTGTAGTTATGCGTAGTAAATAGTGCGTTTTGTGCTGTGAACCACGCCGTTGGTGGAAAGTGATCTTCAATGTCACGAAACTGTAGAAATGGACTGCGGCGTTAAAGTTATCTCGTAAAGAATGGATCTCCCGTTGTGCGATGTCAGCTACAGGCACGTGAAGTCATTGGTTTCAAGGTGACTCAACGTCTACAACTCTCGGGCAAGAAAACTGGATTGAGATGGAAGTTGCCTCGAGAAGACCGCATTTTCACATCATGTCGCCTGGAAGGAGGATTGCTATATTAATATTTACCAAGTGAGTAAGTGTTGTCAACTTACATTCAACTCAGTGCCCACATCTCGGAAAAGAAATAGCGTAAACTTCAATTTACGTGACTCGGCTGTAGAAAGATGGCATTCCCTGCATTTGGTTCCAAATAATGTTACATTTCACTATTGATGCGCCTTTTGTTGAACAGATGCGGGAATATGTAGTAATAATAAAAAATTAGGTGCACTATATAGTAACGCGGATACTCGAAACACGACATGATGAACACGCTGATTCGTCGACGTAACATGCTTCACTAGCTTAGCGCGAATTACGAAATATTCAAAAAATGTATTAGTACACTAGTTAGGAAAGTAGTTCTCTAGTACGTAGTACAATGACAGAAGCGAAGGAAAATATTGTGAACTGTGACCACTTTAAGAAACATGACGAAAACTCAACTTGACGAAATCTGATATTATGGTATGTATAATAACGCCCCTTATTGATTCCTTCAGTTTACGTGATTTTCTTGAAAAAAAAATTTTTTTTTCGATTTTAGGCATTATTTGGTGCGTTTTTTTTAAAGACTTAGCGTGAGCAACAATTATTTACGAAGTTATCGACAAAATACGCGGACGCGCGTATCGCAACTTTCGCGTAGGCAATTGAGAACGTTCCACATTCCTGGTTAATTGAAATCCTTAAACTTCATCAGATCAACCCATTCATCATATCGCTGTTGGATTCCTGCGTATCTAAATGGCGAACAACTTTGAACCTACGTACAAAACAGAACACAATACGTACTGGAGAGATCCCAATAAAAAGAGGCGTCTTCCAGAGAGACTCGCTGAGCTCACTGTTATTTTGACTGAACCATGAATCCTCAGTTCAGACAGCTTAGTGAAACACGTAACGTATTTCAAATGAAATCTGGTCTCTCAGACCATACTCTATCTCATCTTTTCAAAATGGATGACATGAAATTGTATGCTTCCAATGAAACACAGATTAATCGTCTTAAAATTACACCTGACTTCTCTGCTGATACTAAAATGACGTTTGGCTTCGATAAATTCAAAACTCTACACATAAACAAAGGAAAAGTAAATGCTGAAACTAACAAAATAGAAATGGATTTGGCCATAACATCGTTAAATGAAAGTAAAACCTGTAAATATCTAGGGTTTTCTAAGGAAAGATGATAAAGCACTCTACTATTAAACTTTATCTGCTGGAGGAGTATCTCAAGATGATTAAGAAAATAGTACAATCTGAATTAAGATCCAAGAATATGATGAAAGCTGTTAACACCTTAGCGATACCTGTACTAATATATTCCTTTCGAATCATATCGTGATCAAACACAGATATAGAGGTATTTATTGACGACAAATGTATGGAGTTTTTAATACACTAATGTGCTAAAGTAAATATTATTAGAGGCAAGTTAGTAGAACGCAGAAAAATGTTTCGAACGAGAGAGAAAAAGAACCCAAATGACCGACCCGGCGCGTTCACCTGATGTTACAGAACATCTTGGATTTATCAAACATATTTCCTACTGAACTGTATGGAAAGAGTTTCACATTATATTTCAATAATATGCAAACATGAATTGCATAGTAACGTTGAGTCTGTTATCACACCTATGTTTAGAGCAACGGGATGAAAGACACATCGAACCACAAGAGCAACCAGGATGTAACTGGCGATTCTGTTTATTATTACGAAGTTTTTCTCGTTAACTAGTACCTTTCTCGTTCATATCAGTATAATGTGTTAGTTTTTCTGAAAAGAAAAAAAAGTTGCGGGTTCTTTTAAAAAAGAGAGGTTTTTCTTTTCAGATATTCGCCACGCACAAACATTTACTCCCTAATGGTGAAAGTATGCACTACGTTTTTCATCAGAAATTTAAACCTCACGTTCAAGAAAGTATGTTCGCAAGACTTTTCTGTAACGCTGCAGCTATATTTTGCGCAGCCTAAAACCTCCTGTGTAATTCAGATTTCTCCACCGCGTACGTACAAGATATGAAGTAACATTATTCTACATATCTTCTCCTCATATAAGTACACGTAAGAAACATGCATAACCTTTCTGAACACGTAGCTATGAGTAAAACCGGGACATAAGCGCACACAAGATAATGTGTCACCTAAGTTCACTCATCTCCTGTATGTGAATGTGTCCCAGACCTTTGGAAGACGAGCCATGAGGAAAAATGGTTTACTGTAATGGAATGTCTCCCTTGCGATCGAGGAAGATCTCGGAGTCTATTTTCGTTTAGTCGCCTCTTTTATCTTGTCGTGATCTCCTCCTGAATAATTTGAATCATCTAGTAGTTTGAAATCCGATGGTCTAAATAGATAAAATGTCTCCAGTAAGAAGTATAAAACCGCAAGTATTATTAGATGTGCGAAAAATGTTAACGAAACCTTCTGTTCTCAACCTTGGCATGGCTGTGCACATTCGATCTGATGCCCCGTCCTGGCTCGGGTTTTTCTCCAGTGTTCCTTCGAGTAGAGGCGGATTTTATACATGCTATCTAGGTTCAGATCTAGGCATAGCTGTATCAATAAAACAATTATTATAATTTATCTCGAAGTTACAGATATCTTATTTGTTACGCTTTATTAGCAATATTTTCTGGACAATTTAAAGTTTTGATGATAGTACGTATTTGTCAATGAATTTTTTTGGATTATATGAAGTATAATTTTTTTGTTCTGTTATTATTTTGACTTGGCCCAGAAATAGTAAATACACTACTGCTTTAGGACTCTTGCGTGCTTCCGGAGACTAAATTAGTTCACTGTCCTCCACGCTGTCATTCGCAGTTTGTAACTGCTAAATTTATTTATATATTCATTTTAAACTTTTTATTTTATTCTTATTTTGTGTGCGTTCAAATATTTCAAGAATATTGGAGAAATCTCGCTGTCTAGCGAGGGAAACCAAATGTTCGAACGGAACGAAAAATTCTGAAACTAACGACCACCTGCATAGCTCGGGTGAAGAAATCGGCAACGCTCTGCTCGCTATTTAATCACCAGTGCGCTTGACGGAGTAATCTTCAAAAACGAGTTCTGCTTGCGGGTAAATGACCTTTACCATCATTTTCCTTCTTTTTCTTTCACGGCCAACATCATTGATCTACTCCTTGCCACTTCAATTTACGGATACAGTGCTCAAAAACGGCTCTTCCTCTCCCGTTTCCATCACATTAAGGCACTGTTTGTTCTGCTAATACAAGCTCAATTACCCTGAAAATCTATAAAAGTTGTTTAGAAATAATTTGTATCTGAAGTATTCTTCACTACAGGACGAAACTGAAAACTAATTGTCCCACTTAGTATATCTAACAGTTTTGTTCTCTACTTCTTTTATTAATAATTTCTACATACGTAAAGGAGAAGATTTTCTATGATTGAAGAAGAGGCACGCTTCTCGTAAACTATGGTTTAGTTTTTAAATGAAAATATATTATTATTAAATGAAAAATAAAATTGTATTATACGAAGGAGAACAAACCGATAGTCAAATAACCTTAGTTATAAGTGTGTAGAAAGAATGCTAAACTCTACTCCTATCTCTTATATAATTCAATTAAATTACCTATTTTATGAATATTTAAAATTAATGTTTCATTCCGAGGTTCAAAAATACGTTTCATTCTTCCTTAGCACAAGTATATTAATATCTGGAGAAATATCTCTTTCAAATCGATGATGTTAAGTTTTAAGTGTTAACGCCAGGTAGCTGCTTGAACCAATCCATTACCACTCGTCACAAAAATACCTCCCACCACAATCTAACCCTAAAACTAACACAGTGGAGGTATGCTCTGTTTTGAATCACCTCGACGAGCAAGAAGAGAGAAGCAAAAAGACGAGATACGCCGGGAGAAATAAGCATCAGTTCGACTCGTATCATCTCTCCTCCTTCCCTGGTTGGACAACTCGCCTCAAGACATTTCCCAGAAAACTAATCATATCAACCGCACTCGCCGCTTAATAGGGAGATGATCCCCCCTCCCCCTCCCCCCACTCGCAACATGATTCCCTGGCGATTTCCAAGGAAACGCTCGCCTCCTTGAGATAACACAAGATTCCCCTTATTTAAATATTAAAATGAGCTTGATAGTTGCGCGTAAGCATCGGGGATAAGGTTGTATAATGCGATTCTGAGAATTGATTTTAACGGTCGATAGGCACGGGCATTTTTATGACGACCGAACGGGTGGGCATCGCGAAGCCGGCGCTTTTTCCGAGTGGTTGAACCTTCTCTCTCCCACTCTCACACGAAATGCCTCCGTCTCAGCAGCCACCGGTTGAGTGCCCGGAGCCCGAGGCGGAGGGCAGGCACTGAAGATGGAGCTACACGGAAGATCCGTTGCCCGCAGAAAAGTCGAGTTCCGGTCTCACGCTCAAAACAACTGCAGGTGATATTTCTCGAAAATAAAAAAAAATCGTTCTTTCTTCAGATCATTTAAGCATGTTCACTAAATTGCTCGAGCTTTATTTCCCCAGAATCGTTATTCAGAACGACATTAGTTGAAGTAAAAATAATAGTTCACCTTCATTTGCGATGTAATTTAGAGCAATTGGGATAGAAGTTGCAGTCCTGGATTTATGAAAGAAATTTTCTCCGTGTTTAAGAGCTTTATTTTCATATAGGTAATACTATCCTCTTAGAAGAGGAAGTGATGAGGAATTATTTCAGATAAACATTACCATCATCAACAACTATAAAAAGTAGTATTATACATCAGCAATAGAAATTATAAAATACAATTTTAAAAGATAATTTTGCGCGTACGCATTAATAAATTAAGTATTCTCATCTAAAATTGTATAACTAGTGATTTCTACGTTTTACCGGCAAATATTCATTCACTTTAAGTCCCTATCCGTTGCTGAGAAATTATAACGTAAGCTTTTGTAACACTACCTTTTCTGTGATACAATTCGAAGATATAGTCAATAACCAATCTCAGAAAAGGAGTAGAACTATAACTAGCCCATCAAGCATTTTAAAGTTATGTAAGAAATGCATATTGAAATATTTAATACGCAGTTTGTAACTCATTTTGACAATAAAGTTTATTTATTTATTTATTTATTTCGTCTAGATTTATTTGAATGGTGTGAAATTGGAAATAATAGGAATCTCCAAATATGACAATATAATTAATTACGAGATGAGGAGTGGTGTTTCGAAAATACAATGACCCATGACATTCATAAACACGTAGAAGAGTTTACAACCTCGTAGCAATATTTTGACCTTAAATTTCCGAGCAGTTCAATAAACCCGCTTCTAGGTACTCTGCAGGTAAAAAGTAAATAAATGTGCAGTGCTGGTGAGGTCGAACACTCGAGGCTTGGGAAGGGGAGGACAGAGAGAAGAAAAGGGCCGCCTGGGGTGAAACCGCCCCAGGAGATGAGGGTGATGGGATGCTGACGGCCTCGGTGAGGGACCAGAGGTCTCTGTGTTTCCTGGAAGTGCGGCCTCCCGCCTGGGGCTCGATTGGTGGCTGTCGACGTAATTGCAGATGTAGCTCCCAGATGAAGCCAAAGGCAGATAAAGCTTCGGTGGAAGGAACATGATGTTTTCCCGATTCAATTTCGCTCTCATACAGAACAACGATTTTTCACGTACTTCCTATTAAAAAAGCGAAAACAAAACACAGAAATCGCTCCGCGGTAGTTCGTTAATTTTATTTCAAAAGTTATCATGCATACACGTTAATTTGGGTAAAAGAGGTTAGTAAATGGTGTGGAAGGAGTGAACCAGGACTTTAATGTCTCCGCAAACTGCAGTATCACTCGTAATGCCACTTCCCTTTCTCATCTCAAATGGCGTGAAGAACATTACCAGAGTGAAACGAATGGCACATCACTTATTAACTGAATACGTTATTTTATTTTTGATTTATATTGGCCATTGTTCTTAAACTAAATTGATTTTATTTAAAGGACAGCATAATCATAATTCTGTTTTGGAAATCTAAATGCATGTTTTAATGTTATGTTGTTGTGGCAAAAATTTATGAGACACGTATACTTAAGATTGTATATTTTGTAGATCAATGAGTTTTAAAAAATAAATAATAATTTAAAAAATATGTTGATGTCGTGGTCAATTAAAAACCCAATGTATGTCTGATTTTTCACTTTTTTAAAATTTCATATCTATGGGTCTTAAAGGAAAGAAATGTTCAACACTACCATCAGATTCCGAAAAATAACATTTTAAACTTTCAGAGGGTTGTACATTGTGGCACTTACGAATCCAAGATCATAACCTACTCTCTACTGATCAGAAACAACTAGAGATGGTAATATCTAACCTACTTTGACGTCTAATCGTGTGACAAGTGTTAAACACAATAATAAAGAGCATAAAATAGTACAAGAAATGACATCCGTGTCCTGAACACGTTATGTTGAATTTTTATTACCAAAATCGCCATTTATCATGTAATCATCATGTCTCCTAAACGGCCTTGAAGTCGCGAATAGAAACTTTGTGGCAGACCTTTAAAATTCTTTGAAATTTGGTCGTTTCTCAAGTACACCACCTTTAGGGGGAGATTTCACCCCCAGTCCATCCGTCCCTGAATACTTTTCCATTAGCCGACTTGTTTTATTGACTAGAAGCACTACTCAGTATTTCAATAGTTCAAATCCTGGGCAAATCCTGGATGTTTTATAATGTTTAATACACGCAGAAAGAAATGAGAAACCGCGATGGGTTTGTATATAACCCCTCTGGAATTAAACATCACTATCAACGATATCTCCCTCACTCAACTGGCGCGTCTGAGGGTATCCTTGGCCGTACACAGAAAGCTCAAATCACCTTCCAGATTGAGCTAAAACTATATAATTAAGTGACAATCAATTGCTAATGCTGACCTGCCGTTCTATTTGCGTCTTGTTCTTCAATAATTTGGGGTCCTGCCCATAGGGCATCAGTAAATTTCTTCCATCTGACACGATTCGCCACCATAGGTTTAATTTCGTTCCACGACTTCGCGTAGTTGTCCACCTCCTTCTGAACAGTTCCTTTTTACGTTTATGCCTTATAGACTTATCGACCAGCCATGTCTCAGACCCATATAGGAACACTGCTTTAATGTTTGTCGTGAAGATGTTCAATTTGGTCGTTGTTAATATGAACTTAGTTCTCCATATAGGATTGAGCTGAATAAAAGCGGCACTTGATTTAGAGATTCTATTTTTAACATCTTCCGGGTTTGCACCTGTATCCGTAACAATGCTTCCTAGGTAAACAAAGATGTTCACTCGTTCAAGCTCTTGATCCTCAATCTTTAATGACTTTTGAATTTTAGGCTTAATACGAAGGTCTTTTGTTTTCGCGGAATTTATTTTTAAACCAGCGATTGCAGCTTCGCATTGCAGGTGCCATATCTTTTGTTGAGCATCGATGTACCTCATGGCCAATAAGCTGATGTCGTCTGCATAATCCAAATCGACCAATACTTCACAGAGGTTCCAACGAAGGCCACGTTTCTTCTCATCAGTAACTCTTCTCATAATGTCATCCACTACCAGCAAGAATAACAATGGTGATAGAATACAACCCTGTCTCACGCCATTTGGTATTGGGTTAGATATTTTGCCATAGTGTATTATTTTGCAACTATAATCCTTATACATATCTTTGATGATATATGTTATATTTTGAGGTACAGTTATTTCCTAGCCCTTGCCAAATGGCTTTATGTCGCAAGAAATCAAATGCTTGTTCAAAGTCTATGAAGGTTAAATATATAGTAACATTCGACTCTACAGTCTGTTCTATAATAAGGCGAAGAGTGTAAATTTGGTCTATACAGCTACGATTATGTCTAAAGTCAACCTGTTCATTCCTTATTCTTANACTATAATCCTTATACATATCTTTGATGATATATGTTATATTTTGAGGTACAGTTATTTCCTAGCCCTTGCCAAATGGCTTTATGTCGAAAGAAATCAAATGCTTGTTCAAAGTCTATGAAGGTTAAATATAGAGTACTATTTCACTCTACAGTCTGTTCTATAATAAGGCGAAGAGTGTAAATTTGGTCTATACAGCTACGATTATGTCTAAAGTCAACCTGTTCATTCCTTATTCATTTTTCCAACGCCAGTTCCATTCTGTTGAGAATCACACGTGAGAAGACCTTACCCAGTACCGATAACAGAGAAATACCCCTCCAATTATTGCATCTTGTTCGATCTCCTTTTTCAGTATTTTAACCAATAATCTGGTGTTCCAGTCCTTGGGGTCCTTTTCTTTTTCCCACACCTTCTGAAACAGTTCTAGCAGTAACCGTACTGTTGTATTTACATTTGCAGTGCAAATACCATCTTTACCTGATACTTTACCATTTTTTGTATGTTTGAAGGTTGTTATAACTTCAGGAAGGGTTGGCGCTGCCACACTTATTTCAATCTGTTGATANCACATCTTCTTGCGTTTCTCGATTCAGTGTTTCTCGATAGAACTCTTCCCATCTTTGCATCTGCTCACCTTCAGTAGTTAATAGATTTCCTTCTTTACTGCACACATGACTAGTTCTCTGATTCCTCCTACCTGATAATATCCGGGTGATATGGTATAAATCCTTTATATCCCCTTTGCTTGCAGCTTCTGCTTTGCGTGCAATTTCGTTTATCCATTCTCTTTCATCTCTGCGAGAACTGCGTTTAACTTCCTGTCTTTTACATTATATTCATGCATTAAATCCCTTTTGTTCCCACGTGTTTTACAGGAGTTAATTTGTTGCTTAAAATTTTTCCTCTGTTCAATTTTTTCCCATGTATCATTTGTCATCCATTTTTTGCTCTTTCCTCCTGAATCCTATCACTCTTTCCCTCACATCCAGGAGGCCATCCTTCACATCCTCGTATATGATTTCCACATTATCACTCTCTCTCGACAGGTTATAAAGAGAATCATATTTATTTTGGAGCTCAATTTTAATTTGTTCTTTAACCTCTGTTTCAGGATTTTCCGGATATAATATTTTCTTTGGACACTTTGAAAATTATTTTTGTAGGTTAGGATTTTTACTCTTACGCGTGCCATCGTGAGATGATGATCATTACCAAAATCTGCCACCCGCTTATTTCGGATGTCCAAAAGTGATCTTCGTCATGACCTACTGATAGAAAAGTGGTCTATTTGGTTCTCTGTTTGTCCGTCCGGAGAAATTCAAGATGTTTTGTGTCACTTTTTGTAGGGAAATAGAGTACATCTTAAAACAAGTTCCTGGTCACTACAGCATTCTACAAACATTTCCCCATTTTCATTTATTTCTCCAATTCCACGTGGTCCTGTCATATGCTGCATTCCCGTATTATCACTACCCATCTTAGCATTAGGATCGCCCATAACAATAATTTTGTCTCACCGATTCACTTTGGTTAGGGTCTGTTTTAATTAAGAATAGAAGTCACGTTAGGCATTTTGTTCTGCGTTTTCAGTGGGGGCATAGCATTGTACTATTGTAACATTACTTATTTTGGTTTTTAATCGTGCCTTAATAATTCTATAGGACTCTGGTTGCCATTCTATTAAGCTCTTTGCAGTTTTATTTACAAGTATATCCATGCCACTTACATGTTCTTTATCTTGTGGAACTCCAGAGTATAAAAAGGTATAACAACGATCTACTGCTTCAAAGGTTCCAAATTACTTCCATCTGTTCTCACTCAACCCCAAAATTTCCAGTTTATATCTCTGCATTTCATTCATAACCTGTCTGAGCTTCCCCGGTTGTCAGACCGGCTATTTACATCTGTTTCTTTAACAGTTTCAAAATTTAAGAGAGTAAGGGGTGACTGGCCCGATACTTTCCGAGTAACCTGACAGGGTTGGTTACTTGCCTCCGCGCTTCCATCGTTTGCGCAAGTGCCTTGGCATTTCCTCCTTAGCTTCATTCAGTTGATTTAGTTATCCCGCCAATACTCGGTCGCCAGAGCCTCGTTTGTAAAAACAGGATCCACCGCGTGGAGATGAGGTTGGCATTTGGGGAGGAGATGCTATGTTATCCCTCTAATGACCGCATCACTTCCCCTTAGAAACCCTCTATTTGCGTACGCTGCGCAGAATCTTTTCTACTGTTTATCGTTTCTACATCTCGAAGTGTCAAACTGCATGGACGCATCAAACTGTTTCTATTTGTGCCATTCCAGACTTCGTCATGTTTTACGCATAAAATTGCACTATATTGCACTAAATCTTGCGCAATTCTTTTGGTTGTCGATGTTTGAAAGTTATGTGAAGTCGTTTTGAATTTCATTTCATCTACTTTACCAAAGGTTTTATGAGACCATTAGGGAAATTGTTTCTTCCTCTCAATTACATACAGATGTTGATTAGTGATGTTTCAACAGAGCAGGAACTCTCTAAGAAAATGAATATTAATAATTTCCTGAAAATCAGTAGTATTAAAATTTCAAATAAATTATTCAAGTATAAAAGAATAAAAAATGATTGTTAATTTTCCCCATAATTGACAACTTGTTAATTAATGAAACGATGTAATGAAAAATAATCTGATTACGAATTAATGATATTATTTTATCTAATCAAAAAATATTTCACTTGCAATTTGTATATTATTCTCACTTCTTTATATAACAGATTCACGTGTTTTCCCATTCACAAATCCAATACTTTTCGTTACATGTATTATAAACATCATCGAGTTATAGTGCTATTATTGTGGACCCCATATTTTCGGACCAACATCGGGTTGGGGTGGTATCAAACGTTCGTTCGACTCCTCAACCTTTATTTTTATTATGGTTACTCCTCTTCGCTGAACAGATTGCTTAGCTTCTTGTAATATGATAATACAAATTACTCAGAAGTTTAATTAAGAAGCAATACGGTATAGAAGATTAAAACTCATTTCATCTCACGACCTTTTCTGTAGACTTTATAATACAGGTATTTCAATCTGTAGTATAGAAACAAAACGTCTCAACTTAATCTCAAGTCATCCTCAAGAGATTGGATATTGTTTTTCATCTCGTGAGGACGACTTGAGCTAAAGACGGAACGTATAGTTTGTATATTACGGATTGAAATATTTGTAATAAAAAGTCTACGAAAAAGGCCGTGAGATAAATCTACTTCAAATACTTGCGATGACCTTGATTCAGGGAAACGTTAATAGGCAATCTCTCAATCAGATTTTTAAAGAATAGTAACCCAGATGGTTTAATTCTGCGCAAATAGTTCCACGTGAAGTAGGTAACGTTCGTTTATTTTTTATATGGACACAATAGTGTGCGATTGGTATAATAAGATTGGAAAATAATAATAAAGGAAGAACCATTTATAATGTTTTATCACAACGTTAACTTCATTTTCATTCACATATAAAGTATTTAGTGGGTCTAGATTAAGTTATGAATATTCTACAATTGTGTACATTATTATCTTACACTATTTTGATGTGGATTATACGTTAAGGTCCTATAAGAAAAACAATTGTACTTTCGTTTCGATCCATTCGTAATTCACTTCAAATCCACACGCAGTGTATAACCGGTTTCATTCCACGCATATAGTAGGCGTCATACCATTAATATAGGTTCCCCATGACCCCTTGTCAATAAAACATATGGTCGTTACTCGAAATCTAGATGTATGAAGTTTTCTTTGATTACATATAAGCTTCGTTATTCTAAATTTTTATATTCGTTGCGAGGCCGCATATACACCAAATCTTGAACCATATTTTACAAGTTTCCGACACTCTTGCAACTTTTACCACGAAATTCTGCATCCAAAACTCCTCTTCCCGTCGTCTATCCTCTCAATAATAATAAATTTATTGTCAAAAACAGTACAAACTGCGTATGACCACGTGGAGGACAATAAATTAATTTACTCTCCGGAAGCAAGCAAGGGACCATCCCATCAATTCCGATCAAGGGCCNTTCAGCATAAGTTCCTAGATAAGATAAAAAGTTAGCTGCGAGTTATAAAACTAATAGAATGTCAATATGTTTGAAATTTTACGCAAAAAATTACATGTAAAAGTTATTTTCGAACTATAGATTATTCTGAGTATAGTGTTTAAAAATCATAAGAGTTGAAATAACACTAAATTCACGATTTATTGTTACAATAAACA
>NNCF01125896.1:189345-223551 GCA_002313205.1 Laupala kohalensis | reverse complement strand
AACCTGTATAATAAATCCGCCTCTACCCGAAGGAAAAACGGAGAAAAACCCGGGCCAGGATGGGGCTACAGAATTTATGTACACAACCGTGCCAAAGTTGAGTACACATAAAACTAAATTAATATGAGCCATAAGACAACACAATCATGCAAGAAAATAGTTCTTTTTTTTAAATTGATATAATTTATTTAAAAAGTATATTATAGTTATTTAATTTTATAGTCATTCTATATTTTGTAAAGTCATATTCATCTACGAACTTGATCGCTTTCATTAATGAGAGTTCCTAAGCAAAATGTTTGCCAGGGTTGCCATACTTATTTTTTCCTTTTTCACCAAAAATTAACTCCGTTCTATCACTGTTTCTTCTATAAAAACGTGGTTCCTTTTTACCAGGGCCAAGGGCTGTGTGATGACGCTCCCTAGGTCGGACAAAAGCCACTCGTGGAATGATGTCACTGCGCGGATGTCGGGAGAACTTGCACCGTTCAAGATAATGAATTCCGGCGGACAGCGATTTCATTACCACTTATTTCAGCCACTTCAAATAGTCATAACACTCCATAAAGTACTGTATTGTCGAAGAGGATTGTTGTAAGCTAGATAGAACGTAACCTAGTAAGCGTGAGAACGTGACTACAATGAGCTCCTGACGAAGTATTTCATTTAGCTCTTTGCGAGTAGCCCACAGTTTTAAAAGGAAATAGTACGTCAAGAGAACCTATCTCTTAGTACGTGTGCAAAAATTTGTTTCAACAGGACCGAGAAATAAATAAAGATAACAAATCAAGATAATTAACGTAGTGGAGTCCATAAATACGAGCTCTTAAATGATTGGAAACGGGGTCTTCTTTGTAAATGGACTGTTCCTACAACCAATTTGTCTCTAGCAGAGTGTGTTTTAAGTGAATTGGAGATTTGCAGGAAAATGGGTCGAAGCATTGCCAAGAAATTAATTTTGAAGATCACGTACGAGACCCCCGAAACTCTTGTAAACCTTTATTCAAGGAATTAAATATCTTAACACTTCCCTGCATTTATATTTATGAAACGGTCGTGTTTGTTAATACCGAATTATTGAAGTGCCACCCTTTCTTTATACGAAACACTCTCGTTCACGAACACAATACTCGCAATAGTAGTAATATTCATCGCCCTAGAGTCAACCACTCTTTGCCAAAAAGGACCTTATCATTCGGGAATCGTTCTATATAATTCCCTGCCCAAGAATATAAAAGATATTATGAAATTGAATATCTTCAAATCCGCGGTTAAAAACTACCTCCTGCACCAGTGCTTCTACACTGTAAAAGAATTTATTGATTTTAATAAAAGTTAAATTCGTCTTGTACTTTATCACGCCATTGCTGTAGTATTTTTAAATAACCTTATAANTTCTTGCATGATTGTGTTGTCTTATGATTCATATTAATTTAGTTTTATGTGTACTCAACTTTGGCACGGTTGTGTACATAAATTCTGTAGCCCCATCCTGGCCCGGGTTTTTCTCCGTTTTTCCTTCGGGTAGAGGCGGATTTATTATATAGGTTCTCTATTTCGATTTTTTAGAGGATATTTAGAATTCCAATTTCGATTTTTAGAGGATATTTGAAAACATTTTAAAAACTTAAAAAATACTTTGACCTAGTCAAATTGCACATACAAAATTTTTAAAAAAATTAAAGAAAATAATATAAATGTCAGCTGTCTAAGGTAAACAGTTAAGAAGGTAGAGACAATAAAAGATTTCAAAACGCAGCGTAAATTGCGCTTATTTCCAACTATCGAAAATAAATAACTAAAAAAACGGTCTTACTTTTTTGTTCATATAAACCAAGAGTATTATCAATATGCGAACAATTATATAATTCTAAGATTTCAATTGCAATGGTCCGTTTTTTCATCTGAGACTCTTGAGTAGAAGATGACTTTTCATTCTGATCAGTCTTCTTCACTGATGTTTCTCTATAGTTGTCATTGGTGGTTAGGACCACGTTATTTTTAATGTTATCAACAATGTTCAAAATATTCGAAATTTCCTAATTAACGATTTTTCACATTTTGAGGACTGTAAGTCATGTTGATGTTTCTTTGGGAAGTTGACTTGTGGCAACATTGTCTATTATCAGCTGTTCTCTGCAGCCCAAGTGGTTTGTTTCTGCGGCATCCCTTTCGCTCCTCAGCAAGTATTTTGTTTTGTTCCAAATATACGTCTATTCTATTGCTAAGACATTTTGTTAGTACTTCATACAAATTTGGGAGGCAAGTAATGGATTTATAGTTCCCTACTTTTTTCGTATCTTTTCCTTTACTTTTGAGGAATGTGTTTCCTAAAGTTAAAAACATTGGCATTTTTCGGGATGTTTTATCATTTGAGTAAGGCAAGTTGCAAAATATTGATGGATGTAAGGGGTTTGATCCAAAAATTGTAAAGATTATTATTATTATTATTATTGTTATTATTACATCATCGCCAACCAATAGGTCATTAGAGCCCTGACAAGTTACATACTGTTCTTGTATTTTGTTTTTCATTTTTTTATCTGTGTAGGTATTATTAAATTTAAGAAATGTGATAACTTTAGGCCAGGTGAAAATGACGATCAAATCCCTTGATCGATTCCCGGCTCGTCGCCATTTTCACCTGGCCTAAATTTATCATATATATTCTCCTCGTGTAGGGTACACGGAAGAAATATATGCAAATATAAGAAATGTTTACATCCTTATAAGAGAAGTAATGGCCAACCTACTGGTTTTACAATCTCAGATTTCTTATTTCCTTACTTTTCTGAGCAAACTCCATTGATTCAAATTTGAACAACTTTTCGGGGATGTGGACAAAACCTAGAATATACAGGGGAATTTTTTTATTATACGGAATGGAATTAATACGAAAAACACTGAAGAATTATTATTGAAAAGTGAAGAATGATGAGAAATATGATTAAGTTAACAAAATTTCAGTATTCTATTGTTCTCCTTTAATAATGTGCTGTAAGCGAAAATAAATTTTCACTCTCAATATACACGTGGGGTTATTTTATGACTCTTCTATGAAATACAATATTGTAAAAAAGGAGAGCTATGAATCATAATGCAGTCAAAAGTCGCGTCATAAATACAGCTATTTTGATCCGATCAAAAATATTGCTTCTGTAACTTTGGAGACCTATTTTGCGTTAGATACCCATTTAATGAGTATTAATTCAAGGCAACTTATTATCACTTCAGTAAATTTTATCAGATAACACGACTCTCATTCCACGCAATTCTAATTTTATTCTACATTGAAGATGTAATTACAGGTATTAAAAGAACTATTATATTCTCATAATATGAAGATAGTACGATAGCCCTGATTAATGGCAGTCGAGTAAACTGGATGATAACGGGAGTTCCAGGAAAGTCAAGAGGCGCTTTCATTTACATAACTATGCACGAAAGCGGGTTCACTGCGTTGTTCGCAAGGTCGAACGCCTCATTACTCTTGTAAATGTGTAATACGACCTTCCTGCTCTATTTTTACAAACAAACTTGTTTAAGATTTTTTTTTTCAAACAAATTAATTGTTAGTCGTGACTCCGGAAATTATTCCAAACATTTTAAATGAGCGAGGATATTGGTGTTATATATTTATGATGATACGTTGAGAAGAATGAATTTAAGTCCAGACGATTGAAAGGTAAATTTAATGTCACAGCTATGAAGTTAACTCGAATTGTTCGGTATTCGGCATATCTAGTAGATTATTTAAGTTGTCTCATTTTATATGGACGTTCCAATAGCGGTCGGTCAAATCTCACCCCCTTCCCTCAGCCAAAGGCGCTAGATATTAAAACTAGTGTCTAGAAATCAAACTGTATATATGTGAAGTACTTTTTATATACATGGTTTATTAAAATATTACTTATACGGACAACTTAAAATACTTAAATTAATTTTTTTACATCATTTATAAACTTACGTATACCCCTATCTATCATAAGCATTCCTTTACCACCTTCATGACCCTACCTTCTCGTTTGCCAAATTCTGGCCGAGTTGTATATAATTTTTGAGGATTCCTAATGATTTGAAATGAAAATGCTATGAATAATTTCTTTTGAACAGATTATATAGTATTTTTCGTAGAAGTTTTGTATTGTTCTTAACGTTAAGCTAAAGCTATAAAAAGATTAGACTGCTGCGTGATAACTTGTAGATTGTCGTTTTATGATAGTGTTCGCTTGATAGGTGGCAAGGATAAAATCAAAATACCGAAATAGAAACGGTGTCACGATTTTGAAGCAAATTAATTTATATTGACTTTTCGAAAATTCATAAGTGCCCGTTGATTTCAACCTGTCGTGATATTGGACCACATGTTGTGGTGAAAAGTCTGGTCACTCTGTTGTTCCTGGGTATTTTGAATACGTTCCGCGAAATTTAATTTAATATGTATCGAATGAAGAGGTATGCCGTGCGTGTAAATGAGAATTTTATTAAGCGAGAAATACACTGTGTGGTCACGAATGAAATAACTATGTGGGATCGACACTGAAATTGCGATGTTCGGGCAACAAAAGATAAAAAATCATCCAGGTTTCTGGACAAATTACACGGAGTGTATTACATTGTACACCCTAAAATTGTTATGTATCTTTGATTTATGTGTGAGTGTTCAGTAATGTTACTTTTATTTTAAAAATGTATAAACATTAATTTTGAATAACGTTGTGAAGTAATAAAAAATAAATGGAATGTTTAAGTAAATATTCAAATTCGACTATAAAGATAATTCAAAATAGAAGGAAGCAGGAACGTTGATTCTCATAATTGCCAGAATAGGCGGAAAAACTCTTATGTATTCCATGTACCCTTCTCCTATTCGTTGAACGTTAGTAAAATTATGCATCTTTTTTGTATATTATCAAAGAAATACCCATTTTCTTGACGCAACTTCTAGAAATTCATCCGCGACTAATTTTTTACTGATTTTTCGCTTTTTTATGCACTTTTCGGACTGTTCTTTTCTTGAAGTTCTGTTTACCTCGTATACATTCCCCCTCCCAGTTCAAACTCTAACTTGGTTTGCGAAATCGATAGGATACTTTATAAAAATTAAATTAATTTCATACGTTTTAACGCATTTTTAACGTGATTTATCATTTACGTAGTTGTATAGTTTCTTAATAATGTACTAAGAGAAATAAGGCATTACGGCGACATTTTTAATTCTGACAACTAGAGCTAAGTGGTAAGAAATAGAATTAATATTTTAAAATCTTACCATCGTGGTAAAAAAGTTGAATTAATTTGCTGGACAACTTCAACAAAAATTACGTAAACATCTCCTATTCTTATAAAAAATTAAATGACTCAGAAGTAAAAGATAATAACATTAAAATCGGTCATTGTTATTTCATCAGTATTTCAATTTGTATTTCCCATTGAATAAAATTGAAAAATGCTACAATTTTCATAGAGCTTACAATGGACTTTGACCAACAACGTCAAAGATAAATACTCCAGTGGAAATTTAAGATTATAAATCTCCATACTATATAATTATTTCTCTTAACTTTACAGGAACGTGCATTGGTTTTATTTATTTATTTTAGAGGTGGAGGTGGTGGGGTGCAGGGGTCATAGGAATTATTGTGTGGCTACCCTCTCACAGGAAATGTTGTTTCACCACCTCAAAAACGCAGTTAAACTGTCCTACTTAAAAAGGGATAATGTGATAATAATATGAAATTAATGTTTCACAAATTTTAATGTTGAATTGCAATATGTAAATATCAGCAGTAGATATTTTCGAGGACATCTTTTGTAGACAAATCACAGTTCTCCCTAACTCGTCACTTGAAAATCGAAGTTTCTTGAAATCCTCTTAAATCAATATTGATACATTATATTTTCAATAATAATTAAAACAATCTAATTATAAATAATAATTATAAACTTGAATTAATAACATCATTACTAACACACATTAATTACCATACTGCCATATCATACGTTGCATTTTCGCATTTCTGTTTTGTATTTCATGCTGAAATTATTTTAACAACTCGCGTTATATGTGCTCGTATTTCATAATCTTAAAAACATTTTCTTGAAGGAAAAACTGGGTTAAAATTTGAGTTTCTCGTATGTTCTTCAAGACAATAAATCAGTATTCTCCCTTCTTTAAATTATCGTGGTTGTTCAACATTGTTAAATTTGAAACGTCTCGTCTCAATATTAACTTGTTACCCCTTTAAATCTTGTAAAAGGTCAAAATAATCATCATATATTTTAGAAATAATCAACATATATTTTCGTACATTTAACAGTGATTTGTTGAGTCCTTTCTTCTTTAAACAAATTGAATACGAATTCTTTATTGTGTTTGGATATGATTTTTGGTCCGGGAGCCCCAGAGCTACTTTCCGGCTACCGTGGTGACAGTGTATTTACGTCGCTGTCCACGATCTCTGAACTGTTGGCTGACCCCTCACATAAATGATTCCTCGGACGGTGTTTTGGATTACGAAAGCAATATCGAATAAAGTTTTTTAATTTGAATCTTCAATTGAACTCGAAATGCGAAGTGTATCTCGATATTTTTAATGGCTATATCTGGAAGATTTATTATTCAATTGTATTTGAAAAAATCGATTTAGTTTCTTCCATACACCCGCATATAAAACAAAGGTTCATGTCCAGATGCGAGTGGAAGATATTTGGATAGTTGTGTAGTATTGAAAGCGCATATTTCAACTAAAACATTCTCAGTTTTGTTATTGAATGAATCGTTTTAAACTATGTATGAAAGAGGGCAAACTTATACACTGCTACTTAAACTTTTATTATCGGTACAGAATGTGCAACTAGAACATTCAATAAGCGTTAGTGGGTAAACCAATACCCGTCAGTATTATAGTATAAATGAAGTATATGTCTTCAAAATGAATATTTACAACTAATAGAAGCTTAGCTTAGAAGAATACAATGTAATGAGCTATTTAAAAAAATCTCCATTTGTTCCATTTTTTAAATAATGATTCTAATAATAATAATAATAATCATCATCATCATCATCATCCAAATCCATCTCTTAAGAATTGTGGTTTATTGTGAGTGTATATTTTAGAAAAATATTATACATTTCAATGTTTTTATGAATGTTACCTTTATTCGATAAAAGAGTTTTCGGGTCAAGTAAGCTCCACCACATTAAAAAAAAACTTATGTATTTTAGCTGACGTTTCTTACGAGCATGCCCACAAGTAATAGACACAAAGACGATACAACTCCGTTGACCGAGTTTCTATCGGTTGAAAATTACATCCGAACTATTTCAGTAATAGAAGGATTTTATGTTGCCATCTCATTAATATGTGGCTATTATGGTGTCTAGTGATAGTTTTTCTGTAATAAAGTTCAATAAAATACTTCAAGATATTACCGAGTTTTATGGTTGTATTTTGAGAGAGTAGGCATCGACAGTAAATATATGAGCCATCATTTCATTTCACGTCAGGAGACCTTGATTCTATCACTTATTAGCAATGTAAACAAAGTTATCTATCCAGAACACATTTTAACCTAAAAAAGTATGAAAAGGATTTGAAATGAGACGTTACATCACTTTACATCTCAAACTAATACCAATGTAATCAAAACCGTTCGAGTCTGTTTCTATAAACATTTAGGATTATACTTAGATATTGCGGATATATGGAGATAAAGCTGAAGTTGATATATGGCATAATTTGTAAAAGTGTTACCAGATTAATAAAATTAATAAGTGTTATTAGTTGTAAATGCTTATTGTGATTAATAAGACCAGATTAATAAAATTAATAAGACCACATTAATACAATTAATTATACCATAGTTATAACTTTAATAATACCATAGTAATAACTTTAATAAATAATTGTTTTTATTAATAATACCAGATTGTTATTTATTTGATGTATTTTATTTAAAGGTGATATTTATAGAATTTGTATTGTAAAACCATAATTTTTAAACAAAAATGCTCTCGGTTCTCTCCCCCTTGATTACGGTTTAGATCCGCCACTGTACTTAAATACATACTCGTAAATACAATTATTGTTCGTTTAATGACATATAATTTTTTCATCTTTAGAAATATAGTTTTAAATGTAATTATCATAGATGGTTTTGATATTTTCACATAATGCACTTTTGTGAGTTGTATAACAATCATTGTCTTCAGACAGTCATCAGTAATTAGGTCTTAGAGAATTGATTAATGTTCATAATGAAGCGCCATTGTGACTGACCTGTAGTAATAAAACTATAAACTAACGGGCAGGATGAATCACATTTAGAAAAAAATAATATTTCTTAGAAATTTATTCTTATCAAGTTCTTGTCAACCGATAATTTTACCTTGTCTCTTGTGCCTTGTCAATTGTTTCTTGTGATAGATTCATTGCGATAACTCTATAATACTACATTTATTCAGATACTACAAAGATACCACACATTTTCAATAGTTTGCGGAGTTCAGCATTCTTTTTATTTACGTAACTCGGGAGCGGATGAGATACATTGAAGAACAATCCTTGAAATTATTCGACCGATATTATATGTTTTATCTGTCGAGGTTAATGGTCCTTATCGTCGCCTTGTTATAGTCAAACTTTGATCTGTGTCTGTAACGAATGGCGCTTGTCTTTTAGGGCATGGTTTCTCTTTTGAAGCTCTTTTTTTTATATCTCACGGATTCTCGGAAAGCTGGTCGTAAAGGTCATTTTCCTCGTTCCACTTACGTCGGTAAATAATGGGTGTTAGCGACTGACGTATGGTATTGCTTCCGCCACGCCATAAATATACGTCCTCTTTTATTGAATTTACTCTATATTTCTGATAAAGAAAGAACTCATGCTTATTCATGCGAATGAAACATTTTAACCGGCTTAAAAATACGCAAAAATACTTTGGGAAAAATTTCAACGCTTAGCGAAAACAGAAAACGATTATTAGTGAAAGTAATAAAATCCCTCTTGGCGCATAGTAAAGTCCTTTCGGTATCCACAATAATGTTGTAACTACAAACGAAATATAAATTCACTTAACATTTCTACGAATTCTCTTGTTTTGATCCATCACTCATAGTTCGTTGCATTGGTTTTAAGAAATGTATCTATATTTTTTACATTACCAATCCATTATACAACGAAGTACCATAAAGATTTTCCCTCTTATTTTTTACTGAATGTTATTCAAATTTAGAGCTACTTAGATTAATGAAAATATTCAAATTGTTATTTTTTTAAATATGGTATTTGAATGGAAATATACCCTGTAGAAATTCCTTTTCTTATCTCTTCATATGAGCTATTAAAGCTATATAAACATTTTGTTCGTGCGTAATGAAAGTTTTACTTTTCATAACTCCAGATTCACCAAATTTATAGTACTATATTGGACCAAGTAAGTGATAATAAAATAAATTCTTTTATTGACAAAATGCAAACTATTTATGGTGTTGTAAGAGCGCGTGATTGAGAGTTACAAGTTAACAGCAGACAATATGCGTGAGGCGTCCAGGGTAAACACCGTTGGTGACGATTACAAAGTGTGAGCCTTCCCATTGTTGGTAGTATTGGGGGAGGTAATGAATATGTTGTGAGATGACTTCTCCTCATGTCCTTAAGGCAGCGTTCTAAAATTGATTCTGATGTATCACACAATAATGCTACTTTGAGTTATGAAGTTCACATGAATTTTTTTTTGTGGTTGGGTTTTATTTCTTTCTCTCTGCATTTGATGATACTCAGTCGAACCTCGACGTTCCACGCAGCCGTTAGCCTGAGGAACAACTGACACTCCGTAATTAAATTGAACTCCTGGAAAACCACTTTACTTGCACTATACTAGCTTCTATTCAATTACGAAAACCCTTTTCAATGAATTACACTTCTGAGAACCCGCTCGCATTGGTGTAGGGCTTCTGTACTGTTTCTGGAAGTAATATCGACTATGAATAAAGTAACACTGATGAAAGTCGAAGTAAAGAATTGTCAAACATGATGTCGTAAGAACCAAACGACTTTTAACTGTAATTTCTAGGAATTAGATCACAAATTAAAAATATTAAATTATTCTTATTTAATTTGAATTAATCCCGCTAAATTAACGACAGGTCAAGAACGTACGATTTACATACGATTTTGTTGTAGTGAAGTTAGATGTTTAAGTGATGCAGAGGAACTGCACGTCCAGCCTGTAGAGCACATTTTGATGAATTAAAATATTTTCATTGTTCAAAACTTTTCTTAGAATCTTTTATTTGCCCTTTTATACCGATACAAATACTTCGCGCCATCAAGAAGTTACTTGCACTTCGGGACAATGGAAAATTACGATTCTATATTGCGTAGTGTGTTACATAGGATAAAAAATCTCTTCTTCAAAATGTTTCCTAGTGATATGAAATGATCCTTCTTCAAAATTGCGGTCCTGATCAAAATGATCATTTCTGACAAGTGGTCTCTAACCCAAAATTACATTCAGTGAATAACACGTAACACGGCTGAGGCATAATCCAGATTACGTCCTTATATAATCCTTCTTGTCGTCGCGTGGGACATTAACCTACTGAGCGACTTACCCGAGGGAAATTAAGAGGTCTGTGGCTTCATCTTCTTTCCTAATTGCTTGACGAAGAGGGAGCAGGAGCAGGGTAATAATGGGATTCCGAGATGCGGTCATGACCCTTGTGGTCAAGGCCCGAGACAGAGAGGAGCAGCCTTGGATTTGCTATTGGATGCGATGAGGTCATCAACGCAGACGAGTCGTTGATCGCTGAAAACGTTGCTTTGCTGAAGAGTTTGGAACCCTTCAAGAATTATGTTTCTCAGATAAACATATCACGCCACGACCACATCTAAGGAGGAGAGATTGGAATGATAATGAAACGTTAAACATTCCTACCCACCATCGTGTAGTGAAAAACAGATACAGATTTTATGAATCTGTAATCCATTGATTATTCGCAAACGTAAGCTTCCGCGACCGGAATTGATATACACTTACCATATCTTACGGCAGTTTCGCTCTGGAAAGACAAATGCGCAGCGAGACCAATGGTCTCCATTGCAAAAATCTTTCTCGATGCGCATTTTTTGTTCTGACTTACAATACTTTAAAATTCTCCGAAAAGATCGCTGTATCATATTTATGAAAGGTAACTTCGTGGAAATATCTCATTTTCTCCCGTTATACTTAATCCATTGCTCCAAATAAATTTATCATTTCAAAGATTATTTTTTCTACAGACATGGGATTGTACATTTTAACTATGTGGCATTTGTTTTAAAATGGAAAATGAATTGGATTTTCTATTAATATTACTGCTTACCATTTGCTGCATTTCATGATACAGATACTGAGAAGTAACCTCGTATTAGTTAGACTAAGAAATCTTGGGTCTATAAGTGTGTTTTTAAGTACAGTTATAATTTTTATGGAGAAAAGTAAGAGAAAGTCCAATTGTCAGATATGACCTCAATTTGTTTTGTCCTGTCAAAGCATCACACTCACACCATATAGCGCGTTCCGTGAAAATATTGACACGTGGTCCTCGTGAAGTGAAGCGTGGCCTTGCGACGAGCAAATGGTTGCCGCACGCAAAGGCTGTAAAAATAGCCGTAGGCACTTGTTTATCGCCAGAAGCTTCGAGGAATTCCTCACGTAACTGGCGCAATGGATGGTGCAGCGACGACTTAATTGCTTTTGAGGGATGATGTTGAGGCATTGTGAAGAATGGGGTTGACTTGTTCAGTTGAATCCTTCATTTTATTTGATTTTTTCGTTTCTTTTCGTCACTATTAGTGACTACCCTGTTCTCAACATTCGTTCTGGGGTTTCACTCTCTCATAAATTCCTTTTCTCTGTTGAATATCTTTTTGTCGCACCTCATTAATTTCTATCAGACTTTGCCCGTACTCGTTACTTGGAAGCAAGTGCGTTTCAACGATCTTTTAGTGTGTTTTTAATTGTTCCTACTTCATCCACATAGTGTGGAAAAATACCGTGTATACTATTCCGTTAAAAAAAAAAGAAAATATGTATTTGTTCCCAATCTTATGAATATTCCTCTTTTGTCGCCAAATAAGGAACAATCCCACAAACATTACTTGTAATCGTCAACTCCTGCGCAACAAATGCAATTTTTGTCCTTTTTTCCTATTATTGTCTAATAACTGTTGACTATGTTAAGTACTGATAACGATGAGGTTGGGTTTTGTTAAGTATATATTTCGTGTGCCTACTCAAGGAGAGGATATGTGATAGCATCGACCAGTATGAGATCTGTGTGAAAATGGTGAACAGTTGTCGAAGGCGGGTGGTGTAGCGGGCAATACCTCTTCAATCAAAGCAAGAGATCCCGGGTTTCGGCGATTCCAGACTCGTCGCCATTTCCATCTGGCCGTAGTTATCACAACGGGTTTTGTTTACCTCCATATTGCAAAGTTACAACCATACTAATTTATCTTCTTCTATACCGACTAAAATTGTCGTGTGTACAACTATATAATATAAATATTTATAATTTTATTAATAGTATTGGTACAAATGTGTCCAAATTCATGCAGCAAATAAAGAAACAATCACGTAACTATGACGAAAAACTAAAATTCTAAAATTTGTAAAAATTATTGTACACTGAACTACCATCCTGAATACCCGCGTGTAGTGATGATTTGAAGTACTATGAAGCGAGGACCAGTAACCTTAAGCATAGGACGAAGGTTGGTGCGGAGTAAGTGGGATGTTATAACAATTTTTTACCTCCCTCTTCGTAATATGTCACAAAGACGAACCCCCCCCCCCTCATTTATTTAATCGCAATATTTTATTTAATTATTTGAAACATTTCTTATATTTTAAGAATGATTTGTAAACAGTGATTGAAAAACATTGCTACCTATTTTGTTTTAAGATGTTTATACAGTATTTCGATATTAGTTTCTTAAAGAAGGTAAGCAGGGTCTGCCATATCCTCTCCAAACCATTATTGTCTTTATATTTAAATATACCATTATGTTCACTACTCGATGTACGTACGAGTTAAACTTGATGGAAGATTTAAAGATTTAACTTGGTTATTGTAATTTTCTTAATCTTGAATGCCTTTATTATAATATGAGACTCCATGAACCTATTAAGCTTTGTTACCCCTTCCCCCTATAATGTATCGTACATCAACGTAACGCTCGATGAGACGCTCCCCCCCCCCTTCCTTAAAGCGAACGCATTTTATGGACGACCCCTCAGATAGACATAAAGAAAACAGCGGGGTTTTGAGCAAGTGTCAATCAAAGTAACGCATTAAAAAGTGCTCCGAGAGATGGAATACAACGTAACTTACTGCAGAAAACTATTTGAAAATACTATTGTATTAATATGTAGAAAAACAAGAAATTCTCTGTATTATAGTATATATAGAGTAAATTGTCTTGTAAATAAAATAAGTGATCCGTTTCCTTTGTTCTTTATTTGCATTATTTAGTTGAGGAGGCGGTTATGTGGTTTTAATAGAATGGTTGTATATTTTATAATACTTACCCCTTATTTAACTTTATCTCCATTTTCTCTCAGGTTTTCCGTGGGCCTTGGACAACCCTTGTGGTCTTGGGTGACTGGCAGGCTGAAAGTCCGAGAGAATATCTTCTTGAGGTAATTTTACTGAGCTCAGAACACTATAGAATAGAAGAGAATTACGTTTTTATTTCTCATTTTCTAAAGATTGTTCCGCGTAAGTACTTAGTTTCTTGTTCAGATAACCATCTTATATTCATTAGCCCATTGCGGTTGTGTAGCCGTGTTTTGTAACATGAATGCTCATGAAACGGAACTTAAAGAAATAAGGTTCCAAGAAAGCAATAAACAAAAGAAGACGATTCCTCTTTGCTCGTGGTACAGAGAGTGCAGGCAGCTCGGTTCTTCAATTTGATTCTCGGAATTATTTTGAATGAAATATTGCAGTAGTTGTGTGAGAGCTCATCTGTAGCCGAGGTTTCATGCTCCTAATGCTCTCTTTTTTTATCCGTAATGAAGTATTGCTACATTTTACCTCTCTTTTTGTGCTCGTGTCCCACGATTCGCTGTATTGTATTGGAAAGTAATACAAAAAGATCAATATCCGAAGAATAAACTCTCCTCGTCTACTAGTAAACGTATTGAAATGTCCAGATCAGAATTCTGACAGAGATTTAATCTCTTTTAGTTTCACAATTGTACTATGAAACAATAATATATACAGTTTCCCGTATCTTCGATTGCACTTTCTCATTCGAACATTGCTGCATGTTTGTCTCTCAATCTCACAAATATTGCCTGTCAGAGTCGTCGGTCGTCCTTGTTCTATGTTTTGGTACTAATTGTCAAACTTTTTCTCGGATGCATATTGTTGTTATATGAAAGTTAACCCGACATTTTTATGTAATTTGTACGCTAAATAAAAATATGCGATAAAAAGTATGTAGGTTATAAAATTCAAAGTGATCACATACGATAAATAATTAAATGTTGAGAAAATAATGGTGTATTGAAAAGTGCGAATTGATCACTGAACAGGCATATTTATAACTGTTCTCTGAGGGAGCTATTAATTTCGTTTTTCTCAAGGAAGAATTTATCCAGGTTGAGGATCACTTCCACGACCTTATAAGAATGAAGTGCAGAATGCGCACTGTTAATGCAGTTACCTGTGGCGCATTCTATTCACTACTTCATGAAATTCAACTCGTATGACTAATACTTTGCGATGAGGAAATTCACACGACAAACTGAATCTAACTAATATTCAGCATGAAAATGTAAATGTTCACTTTTATGTAGTGAGACTATTTTATTTACCTGAATAATATGACAGAAACTACTTTCTCCCATATCTTCTAGTTGTAGGCTAGTTTCACTCAGTGTCAGATATTTACATTAGACGGGATATGAAAAATGCGCTTTGCGAAACTCACGTACAATTTCGTACGAATAAGGTTTATTCCGTACCAGTCGCATTACGAGCTTTCATTTTTCAGAACACATGTAGTCAAATAACGTGCTTTTAAAATAAATGAGTCAAGTAGCATCTTTTCTTGGTACAATTTTTAATTCTGTTTTCTCGTATAGGAAAAGGTGAGAGATAAAATAATATGGAGTCATCAACACATATTTTAATGTTCTTACGTACTACACTTCATTTATGTGATTTGCTCAGTCTGGTTGCCAGGAAAAGGAACGAAAAAATCTATTGGAGTTTTAATGTACATGATTACCAGATGTGTGAAGAAATGGCACAAACAATTAACCAAAAATTGATCATTGATGCTAGTTCTAAAATTAATATATTTTCGATTGGTTAAAATACCGTAAAATTCTGATTATCTACGGAATTTGGGGGCGCGACTGTAGTAGATTATCACATTCTTCGGGTAAGCCACAAAATGACAATAATACATAAATGCATTTAATTATATCTATTATTTTTTATTCAAAGTCGAATGTAAATAAATAATAAGAATACTACTGAAATCGAAAATTATTAAAATTAATTTTTCTATTTAAAATCTTTTATTTGCTTTTTTTAGTTAAACACCATTTTCTTGATTGTGATTCAAGTTCCCTCAACATACTTTTGTCACAAATGAAAACGTCGTCTTCCTCCAGAATTGAATCAGTCCGGCCACTTGTAGCAAAGTATTGACGCGACTCATTCTCTTTGGCGAAGTAGTTATTCTACTTCTTCGTCTTTGTCGAATTTCCATACCACACCTCTTAATTTGTTGAAGATTTGCTGATCAGTTGTGATTCCCAGAATAATAACATCGAAATTATAAATTTTAAAAGTGAAAGTTACTTGCTCAACAATGTCCTTTAAATCAATATTTTAAAAATTGCTTGAGGCACACGAGACAAAATAGTGCATTTGAGTTTTTTTTTAGTTAATTTAAATGATTTATAATATTTTATCTGAACTTGTCAGGTACCAAGCTCGCACATCTTACGCACTTAAGATAATTTTATTTTTAAATTTCACTCCATAACTCCCTGAAAGTCGGAAATATTCTGATCTTATCAACCAGTCAAACAAAATTTATCTTTTCTACTATTAGAGCATGAGACAAGCTTGAATATGTCTGAAATGAATCTTTTGACCAACTTATGCATTCAACATAAAATTAAATAATACATTTTATACCTACTTGTGCAGTATATACCATTCTGAGTCCTTCATAAAGGTAGAATAGATTTTGTGATGAAAATTAATGAGAATCCGTTATTGATTCAATCTCTGAGGGCAGCTGTTTACACGTTTTCATCTTCGATATAAATGGCGGGTACAATAAACTGGAGGAAAAAGAGGAAAGCACCAAATAATTTATACGCTATGAAGGATCCATATTCAAAAAGTGAAATGTGCGATATAACTAAACGATACATAAAAGAAAGCTCTAAGCAGAGCTCGAATCAATATGGAAGACTTCTTATCCTCAATCACAAAATGATCTCTCAATAATATGAAGTCGTTAATTAGAAATTATTTTGAACAAAATAATGGAATTGGAGTTTCCTCATAATCTGAAATTGAAACATAAATGAATTTTGTTTGTCGGAATAAATTTTTGAATTTTTCATTATACTCAGTCGAATTTCAATGTTCTGAACTTGTGTTTAGGAAGTAAGATCTTCATGGGATGGTTTTGTTATTATAATGCAGAGATTAATTTTAGTGTGAAGACGCGAAAATTTAAAAGTAAGCCCATTTTACTTGTCCGCTCGAAAACATGTGAATCAAGACATAAGTAGATTGAAATGTCCATGAACCTCTGATCTGTTGTCTAAGTACAAAAAATAAATAAAGTACAAAAAAAAAATTACAACGAGATTCTCAGAGACGGTTCTGGACTGAAAATGGATTACTTATTTTGGCAGGGTTGGACGGAGAGTCAAAGGCAGGTCCGACCCTGCCAAGTGCAGGTCAGACCGAGTGTCAGGTAGTGTGAGATGTAACTGATCTATAAGGTTCATGGTGTCTTTTCATCGTTGTCGTATTCCATCTCTTCCGCTTTGTAGGTATTGCTAGTGATCGGTTAACACAAATGTTGTTTGCGCGCGCATTATTTGCATTTCACGAAACGAAATTTTAGTCACTATCAGTTTGTCACGTGCTTTATACGGTTTCGTGAGTGTCTCCCAAAAGTAGTGCTGTATTTGTGAAACTTTCTTTTTATTTATCGTTGGGTATGAATGGTTAAGTTCAAGGATTTTATTGTATACTAGCTGATTATACGTCGTTGCACGGAATTTTTGTTAGAATAATCTTGTTTTACTGAGGAAAAAATAAAATCAAAATAATTTAATTACTGGTTTTTAAAAACAAGTACAGTATCCTAATATTTTGAATTCATAATAATACAAATTTAAAACAAAACTTGACTGTATAGACTACACCATATCGCGGGAACAGCGCCGGTCGAATTTTCACTTCCGAGGCACGACTGCACCGTTTCATTCAAACTCTTGTAAAATCTAAACTTTTACGATTTAACACTTTTTTTATCGTTGTTAAATGCATAAAACAAATAATCCAATAAATTTGATGACTGAGTTTTTCCTTCTTAAATTAATGTGTTTTAACACTTCTATTTTAATAACATTTTATCGATAATTTAGGTTAATTTGTGTAGGTAGACAAATGCTGTCGATTAATTTTTTGTAGAACTCATTGATTAATGATGTTACGTCGAATGAAAATGGGAGACGTAACGTAAGATTTCTATGTTTGTGAACCAGAAATGGAAAAATACTACCCAAATAAAGTACTTCCTAAGGGAGTCGCCTCAGATGAGGAGTTTAGTCTCTACGAGACCACCTCAGAGGTCTTTGGGTTTCACAAGTTGAATGAGAATGGTAGACGGGCCCGAGAGGCGAACGGGATGGCGCAGTCGGTAGGCGCATGAGCGCGCAGAGCTCAAGGTTCCGGGTTCGAACCCCGGTCCCGTCTCCCATTATCTTTCGACGTAACATGATTAATCTGTTACCTGGCGGTGACGTTCACCGCAATCTAAGAGATTTTGAGAACTCATTGAGTCTAACAAATTTGCCATTGATAGTTGTCGTAAGCGAATATAACTCTCTTTTTTCCCGATTTCATGGACATTTATTGTCGAAAACCATTTCTACATTTATCATACATTTTAGAAATAAAAGATAGGTTATGTTCATCCTAGATATTTAAACTATCTCCTTGCCAATCTCATCACGATCGGTTCAGTGGTTTAGTCGTGATCAGGTAGCAAACAGAGAGATACATTTTCCTGTCACGCATTTATATATTAGTATGGATTATTAAAGCAATAGTGTGATATGTACAGCAAAAAATGCTCTCGGTTTCGTTTTATAGAAAGCACAAACCTATTTTGGAACGAGAGATTGAGAAACAAGTCAAATCGTAGAAGAATTTGTTCTCTGCATCTGGACGATCATTGCACGGTGCAGAATCTTCAGCTTCTTCCAGAATTGACGTTTCTGACGATGAAAAGAATGTATCGGTAAATTAAATATTAATTTTGGTTTTCGAACCCAAATTTCAATTGTAAAGAGTTGGAAGTTACCTATTCTTTGAATCCGGAATACGCGCATTTTGTAATCCTAAAAGAAAAAACTAGAGCAATCTTATTCCGAAATTTGATATTGTAAGATCGCTTTTACGTCTTAAAATTCTGTTAATTTCATAAAAATAGAGCCGTTAGAATACAATACCACATTGTGCTTCACAGTACCACCGCGCTATCAACATCTACTGCATGCGTTACGAGTATAGGTGTACTGAGTATAGTAAGAAAAATTCAGTTTTTCCAATTTATCTTCTGTTTGGTCACATAGTACAATATTTTATTCAAAATTTACATTCTCAGTAAAGTAGTACAGGGAAAAACTGCATATAGAAATATACAAGCTCTTTGAAACTAATTGAAAGTGTAAGAGTGTTCTTAGAAAATATGAGTTCGAAGGAAGATTCCAATAGTGTATTAACAGATGCAAAAGAGTTGGCGGGAAAACTAAGATTCAAACCACATTTTTCCGAAAATGTTCGGGTAGGACCAAGGAGGATAAAAAGAAACAGTTTTCTTACGAGGCGTGTGCTATCAGGGTGAGAATCAATAAGAAATTTTGTGTGTGTTGTCGTGGACGTCGAAGTCATTTTACGACGAAGAGATACGTCTTCAAACAACTCAAGAATTGTGATAAAGGTGACTTTTAACAAAATTTTAAAAATTTCCTGTCAGTATTGAACGATGGTCGCATCAAACGAGAACGGCTTACTGGAGGAAATTCGTTTTTTGTCTACAATTGTCTAATGATACCCCGTGAAAACAATATTGTCTTACATTATAGCAAAGTCTTTTATTGACTTTATCTCCAATGTATTTGCGTTGAGGACGTTACTTACATTACTGATAGTAGAGAAAGGAGTTTGTCGAAACTTAAAATTAATAAGAACTTCCTATATGTATGATCATTCCACAGGAGCGTCTTAGTGGATTGGCGGCGTTAGCCATTGAAAAAATAAATGCTAAACACAATTGAGACCGATTTAATTTTAAAAGTATTGAGATCTGTATTGTCAAAGTTACAGTGAACATCTGAGAATATTTTCTTTGCAGTTGTAAGGCCATTTAGATTCATATATCTCTCCCTAGAATTTCTCGTTTTTAGCAATGCATTTTTATGGGATTCAGGTTTCCTAAGCCTTTTTCTAGTTTTAACTTGATCTTGCGGACTGATATAACCATTATTTTCATCGGACTGTGTATTTGAAATGGCGAACTAGAAAGTAATCTTTTTCTTGTTACCATAAGGTTAAGTCTTTGTTCAAAAGGTGTAAGCCTGTCATCGGTGTTGTAGTATGGATCCCTATCTACATCGTAGTTTGAGTGAGTGAGTCAGATTCACTGGGAAGTTGTAACCGATTATAAGTTTTCTGTTTAGGCTTACTCATTTTTATTGTTATTTAATGACATATTGATGTATATGCATAACTTTTCACAATAAACATAAGTGTTTTTATAAAAAGAACATTATTTTTGCAAAAAGAAAATATTTCAATCCATAAATAAAGGCATAACATCAAAATAACAATATAAGTATTTTTCTGACTTTTCAGTTCTAAAAACAAGCTTGCATGTTTGAAACCTATTTACTGTGACAGAATGTCAAATATTAGGGACTTCACACCATCATTAGTATGTAATAATCCAATTTATAGCACTAAAACCATCCACTGATCACACGATTGCATCAACAGCATTCATCTACTGACTTACGCCACTCTCATTCTAAACATCTTGGCAGTTTTGTTTAGGATGAGAATGATGTGCTGCTCCCAGCCGCCACTGGATGCACCACTGACTTACTTCACCCTGAAATTAAACAGAATGATGCATAACTATGCTAAATATTGACTTAACTCATTTTTTTTATTTTCTTGACTTACACCACTCTGATTCTCACCAAAGAAAATGAAATTTTAAAAACATTTGTCAATTTTCATTTGCTATGCCGTGATACCTACCTTGCTTAAAACATTTTAATCTTTCGGGATTTTTGAATATTTACTTATCATAGTGCATAATAATATGAATTTCGTGTCATTACAACGCTTTTATTTTGTCCACAGAGATTGGAAACGTGCCAAAGAGCACGTTGTTCTCTTATCCACGAACGTAAATAATTTGTTTAATGTTCATTATATGGAATTCTAGAGCAATGCAAATTTATTGTCAGGATGGTCGTAAAATTTACGATTGACCAAGTTGAGACATCAATTTACTTTTCGGAAGTAAGTTTGCGATACGATCAAATTACTGAAAAGAAAGATGTGACTCTGTAGATTACTCACACTATGTGCTATAAGAAAACCTTCATATGATGAATATAAATTTTAAGAAAAATGTAAAGAAAGACAGTGATGTATTGAAATATTTATTTGTATTCTTTTGATTACAAAAATTGATTAATAAGCCTTATGTGTATCAATCTTATCATTTTCTAATACCACCCTATATTTTTCATGTATTTTCTTAGCTTGTTTAAAAAAAAAAACTTTTTTACTGAGATCCTGACTATCTTTTGAATCCTTCAACATCTACTTTACGATATCTTATATTTCTGCTTGTTAGAGAAATTCATGTTCGTATAAGCATGAGGAAATGCGTTCACGAAAACTTGAGTAGGACTTTTAGAATTTCCATATTATAATATACATGTATCAATTAAATTCATTTAACGTATCTTGTCTTACGATGGTTTGAAAATCTTCTCCTTGGAAAATTGTCATCATGTTGTCCTGAAATGAAGAAATATTTCAGTCGGTCTCTAAAAGAACAATGAGTCAGGGAAAGAGAAGAGGCCATGAACCTTTGCTATTTTTGAATCTCCCCCGAATCCCGAAGAATCTGCGTGGGATCCACACTATAAATTCCAGGAACAGTCATTTGCGTTTGGTTTAAATTTAGACTTCTTGTGTATGAATGCGACGTGTTTGCCAGAATGTGTGGAATTTAAGGGTCGTGAGCTTCTGTTGCTTCTCTTCAAGGAACTATTTCGTCTTGTACAATGTATCTGACTTCTAAAACTATTTCACAGAAAATATTTAGTTATTTGGTGCTTTGATACAATACGAACGTATTCATAATTATTTGAATTACAAAAATAATTAATCTAATATGATAAATAATGAGAAATAATGATAAGATACTGTTTCCAAGGAGATGTGTTGCTTAAGATGAGATGTGTGAAAGCATTCCTGGGAACAGTTGACTTGCTTGTCGAGTTGATTCGGTGAAAAGGCATCTTGTTACCAATTTCCATCCTTCGTTATGACCAATTAGTGGGATAGCCATAAAATCCCTTGTTGCATTGTAGCGAGATGAAGAGATGAAAACTTTCTTGAGGCAAGCGAAGTGATGTCTTGATGTAATGAAGGAGTGTCCAATGAATTAATACAAAGTACTGTTCGTACTGTAGTAACGACTGTAACTTATAATGTCTAGTACATGTCTCCTAGACAATGAACAGTGAAAGAATGTGTCCTAGACAAGGAACACTAAGAGAATGTCTTAGATAATGAACAGTAAGAGAATGTCTTGCAAGCAAGGGCCATGTGCTGCTTTATAGCTGAATTTAGCGCGTAGTTGCCGATTATATTGATGATGTCACTTAATATTCGATCAGATATCGAATTGGGAATGACATACCGAGATAGAGACAATGGAATTTTTAGGATCGCCCAATTTGAGTGAAGCAATTTGTGAGTTAAATACAGTCATCAAGGAACTTGTAATTATTATAATAGCATTATATTATTATAATATTATATGATGAAGCACAATTTCTTCGTTTTTTTAAAACTAAATTTGAATCAACCTATTGTATCAAGGAAAAATTTTCTTAGCTCGTCAATGATCAAGATAAATCACTCAACCTGATCAAAGAGAGATTATACTGGAGATGATTCACTTCATCTGACGAAATAAACGTCAAAATTACAAACAAATGACTGAATTATTGCGACTCACTCATTCACAAACAACATATCGAAAAAATGTCTGAACACACCCCTTAGTAACAGGTTTTTTGTTTCCTACAACGGTATTATACTATAGATCTATTTCGTTCTGCTTGTAAAGTGAAAATCCCTCAGTGAAAGAAAAAATGTACCAAACAGAGTAGTTACTACAGTTTCTTTGAAGCAATTGCCATCATTTTAATTATGCTGCGTTATCGAATATCATTAGTATATTGACTAACTCAAAATACATGTTGAGTATATGCTTTCAAATTATTTCTATAGCTCAAAATACATGTTGACTGTAGTCTTCAAATATTAAAAAAAGCTATGGAAACGTTACACATACTAAGTACCTTTTTGCTTAATTATCTGTGATAAGCAATTTGAGTTTGAAGGACTGATTGTTATAAAGGAAGAATACATGAAGAAAGGTGTGTTATTTTAGTGTCACCTGTCTATCTCCTGATATTTCTATCGTATTCTCCAGTATCCGGCCTTGGGCAGACCGATCACCAGAGTTGAAGATTAAAGGCAGAGGGGAAGAACAGTTCCTATCCTTTTCTATTATGGGACCTATACCAGTCACTACCGCCAGATCTGCACTTCCACCCTTTTAGAAATCGTAACAATTTTACGGCTAAAAAATACAATTTCTTTCATACTATTGTATCACATTTCATTAAAACATTCATGTACTTTACTATCCACTATATATTCAATTAAGGTAATGACTTCTAAAATAACTTTATCAGGGTATAATGTATCTCAAAATAACATGGAGTTTATAACTAATAAAAATACTTGACATTAACAAAACATAAAAAAACTCCAAAAATGAATATTTTTTTCGTTGAGTTAAGTCAATTGTAAGACCTATATTTCCGTTCGCCAACAAATTACACAATTGACTCCCATTGAAGCTGTAAATTAAGAGTTGAAATAACGTATAATATGTGACTTCTGATTTTAGGTATACATCTTGAATGGTATTTCAACTAAAAATTGACCAAAGGTATTAGTAGTATCTTAGAAAAGATACTCTTGTACCTTGAGCCATGAATTTTCGAAAATTCCTACTTCTCTAAATGCAATTGATTATGTAAATGTTGAGCAGTCATCTTTTAATCCGTCAATAAAAGTAGTGACACTTTTTACTTATCATTAAAAATATTAATTTTTTTAATTATTTAAAATTTTGGCTCAAGGTACAATAAGCCATGTTTATTTGTTTCTTGAGTCATGATCATACCTTAAGTCATGCTCATCTGTATTGTAACCTAACAAGCGTCACACAGAAGTATATTTCTATTGATTTATTGAAATATTTCGATCTCCGACTGTTATTCTATCTAGTTGGAAATAACTATTACGTAAATTGTTTGCTGCCTGATCATGTGTCCTGGCTCGTCAGTAACAGACTCTAATTCGCCTATCTAATACTTCAGGATCGTCATCAATTATGAAGAATAAAAGATATGCAGTAGAGAAATATATGGTAATAAGTTGCACCACAAATGAATAAATTAGAAAACTGTCTTTCTTAGCAAATTAAATGGACGTAAATAAAACAGCCTGAAATATTAAAATACGGTCAAAATAAATTGACATCATTCTGTGACCAAGCTGAAATACATGTTTTACAAAACATACAAACTACGTGATTTCTGGAAACGAATCATTTAAACCTAAAAACATTTGTTATAATTTCTTAAAAATAATAATTTTACATTCACTTTCGTAAGATACTATTAGCAACTTCAAAATACCTTTTTTTACATATGGTTGTGATTTACTATATAAAACACAGTTTTCTATACTTTAGTTTTCAACTTGGGAATAACAAAGATTTTTATTCTTTCCAGAACAACTACTTCCTTCAAAGAAAAATCTCTCGTTATTGCTAATTATTACGGTTCCCGTGTCTAGCAGTTCGCTACCCTCGACATTCGAATGTTAGTGACCTTCAGCGCACCTACTGCTTGCGATTACGGGTGATTGAACCTCGGAATCATGGCTTACGCTACGAAAATACACCAATCATTCTAACCGTGAAAATCGTTCTCGGATATTTCGTCAAAATGTTAACAAACTAAGAAGTTTGTTCAAACTTTCTTATGGCACTGCTCAATTCAGCAATTAAATGCGATAACCAATCGTTTCGCGTATGCTGAGAAATATCATCATTTAGTTAACATCACGACAATGTAGATGGTTGTACCGATGATCAGTGACTGTTGACTGTCGACCGATAAAAAATGCTAATGCAAATGGCTAAAATCAAAATCAAATCCTTTTCATTATTATTTGATTTTTAATAGCTAATTATACGTAGTAAATTTTCGAACTAAATTCTTTTATTTTTCATAAATTATTTTACATTGATCTTCATAATCAGGTTAACATTTTATTTTAATGTAAATCATAATATTTGTATAGTAAATCAAACTTTCACACCGGGATATTAATTTTATAATATTTTGCTTTTCTGTTTTCTCCAAAATTATATGAAATAAGTCCAGAAATAACTAGTGGTGCGAAGCCATTGCACACACTTTCTCATGCACGTTTCTCAGTCTGCAAAAGAGTGACATTAAAGAATTTTATTAAGAGAGGATTATTTAATAAAGAGAAGGTAGTTTTTTAAAACGGTAACTGTATTTATGGTCATCTTAATGTTTCCGGATTCGAAAAGATTGTTATAGAAATACTTTCACTAGTTCAAATGTTTGTTGCAGAAATACATACAAACTTTCAAGCGGAATACCGCCAATGCGGTCGTAATATATACTATTAACACTTTGCATACAGAATATTTAAGCAAAATCGTTAGAGCGGTTTTTGAAATATATTCAAAACTGTACTTTGACCTTCATGTAAAGTGTCCTTTGTATTAAAGTATAAAGAAAAGTGAGAGCACGTGCATTGATCAGAAGTAAATTTTACCGCAAATAAAATAAATATTTGCGAATAAAATTTATTTTTCCATTTATTTTTCCATTTATTTTTCCAAAAGCGAATAAAATTTATTTTTCCATTTGGTCGGGAGTGCTTCGCACAGACGGACGGGCGGGTCAGACGGACGTCCAGCCAAAAACTACTTTTTCGGAATCAGGGACCTCCAAAACGGATGTTTCCGTCAAAATCTCGTTTTCGATTTTTTTTTTACTATTACAATACTTTCTATGTACTACGTATATGCAAATGTAAAACTTTCAACACGTAGCAACAAAAAGAATTCTGTCGTTAGTAAATGAACAAAAGAGAAGAACTCATTTTTCACTGTAGGCCACCCAAAGAAAATAGAAAAGATTTTTTTCGACCAACGAAACTAGGATTTTCCTTAGGTGGCTCGAGTTAAAATGTGGCTTGACGTACAAGGGTCTCCCTTACAAGACGGCAAAAAGGCGCTTTACAGCGATTTGCACGAGACGCTTCCTATTAAATTGTTAGGAACTTTTTTACTCAACAACATCATATGAGAGATAGAAAGAATATTCATCCACATATGACAAATACCCTGTTTTATTTCTATGAAAACCAATAAATATCTGTAAAAATTTTAGGAATCTGTGAAATAATTTACCCGTTTTAGTTTGCATATTCAGAATCAATGATTTTACTGTGCATGTCTTCCGGGTTCAATGCTTCACCCTGGTGACAGATTTTGCCATTAGCAGGGAGTATTCTTCGCGCGTGGGCCGTCCCACTTCCGACGTCTGTGTCTCGCTGAGCCGCCCTCAGCACGTGGTCGAATGCTTCGACTAATCTCGTATTCGCTTCGCAACGACAGAAGATACTCGCTTCCGGTTGTTGTTCACTTCCGGCCGTCGTTCTGTGACACACGTCCCTGAGATACCGACGACGAAATGGACATCGGACATTTACCTACCTTTGAACTTTACACGATCGAAGGTTACTCGCAAACTTCTTCACTGTTCTTGTAAGTTTATAGTCCTCTAATGTAGGCAGATGACACGGCGCACTATGTTGTATTTTGGCCCAAGAACGGACAAACATCGATATTAACGAGCTAAGACCCTGAAAATTTAAAGTGAGATAGTTGAAAAATTTCGTGGAAATAATGTGAAGTTATACCTTACGCTTTGCAAACATTGGTGATGCACGAATAAAAATCTAAAGAAAAATATAGACCATGAAATACTTGTTGAGTTTATTTTTTTCATATTTCGTGACATTTCTTGAGGGTATGAAGTTGAAATTCATAATTAGCGCCCTCAAAATTTTGAAGCGGCAAAAACTAAGGACTTCTCCATAGTTTTCCATGTAGCTCCTGTTTAGCCCAGAAGAAACGAGACATGGTCTCAACTAATTGGCAATTAGCATGAGTTCGGCTTATCCTTCTGTAAGTGTTGGATAGTTTGTTCCGTCACTGATGTTGGCGAGTCCCAATTTAAAATAAACAACTTTTTTTCCATAAATAGCAGCTATTTGAGAGCGCGATATGACCAATGTAATATAACTTGCATAGCATCGAATCAAACAATTCGGCAGGATAACGTAAAATCTGCAGATTTTTTCATCTATAGTTACTTTTAACAGAATATATGAATTTCTGTTTCCTAATTTAGTTTTCTGAAAAAAAGAAAACAACTTCAAATATTCATTGATACGACTAATTTATTAAACTACGCCATTGTTATAGTAGCGTCTTCACGCACTACCTATGTAGTTATGGCAACAGAGAATTAACTCTTTTTAAATGTCCAAAATGTGTATAAACGAATTCTCTAATGCATAGTTTTATCAATTTATGCTTTTAAAACGTGTTTACAGTCAGGAATAATTTTTGTTTTTAAAGGGTTGTATTACCTAAGCGTAAATTAAGAAACAACATAATTAAATACGAGAAGACCACATAAAATATATCGACGATAAATCCCACTCTAAGCTCATTTAAGGACGTCAGAAGAGCTTGTAATCAACTTTCATCCTCTGTGTTGCTCACGCTTGGGTCACGAAACAAGCTTCGTGTCTAACGCATCCTGCTCAGAATTAACTTTGCTACCTAAGAAAATTATTTCAAAGTAGACACACTTGAATATTGAGTACTCAGGGTGTTTAATCTTTTTTCTTCATTCATTTAATTTAGAAATTAAAGCGAACTTATTTTTACATGTATTGTGGTGGGCGCACATTATTTGCGAACGATTAATTTCGTGTATTGGTACACGTTACATAGGTTCACCTGTCCGTCTTCTTATGGGGATGAAGCCGATACAGCATATTGAATGAATTTCGAAAGCGTAAATTCACGAATGAGTGAGTAAAAATGCACAAGTCTTCTCGGAACAAATGTAATTACTTAGGTTGTGGGCATACGGAACCAGTCTTTAGAAACTGACAGTTAAGGTAAGTTACAAACGCGTCAATAAGGAGTCACTTCCTGTGAAGTTGAGTGGACTACCCCTCCACTGCGCTACCAGTTAGTAACTGTAAAGATGCCTCTAAGAAGAGTAACGCCAATGTGCCTGCTAAGCAGTTGACACTTCTCATGGAGCCGCCATTTTCTACCTCTTCTCGCGCCACGTCTCAGTATTCTGAGGCAACGCTCTCTAGACAGTAAAATCTTACACCTCCAATATTTTCTCAAACCACTTGTTCAGGTTTTACATACATAACTCGGTATTACGTTCATAGCAACTATGTTTTACAATTTAGCAGGTCTTGAATTTATTGCATCAAATATTTTTACCGTGACGTAGCAACATTGCAAAAAGTATTATAATTAACAACATTTTCATTACTTTTCTTATAATATGAATAAGTGACAATAAAAATATTTATGTATCAATCAAAAAGGCAATGATGATTGTGGATGTAATGTGCAGTGTGTATTTTTTTAGCGTGTATTTCATAATGTGAATTAATTTCCATATAAAGTATGCGTATGTTTATTATTTCATGACTCATTTCGCAATTATTATTGTTCTTTCAGATGATATAATTGAGAAACGACTGTATAAATAATTTAGTTTACACTAATTGAAATATATTCTTCATTGTGGTACCATGGCAACCATTCATTACTATTTGTAATTACCTGGCAAAAACCTAGTCCACACCGCTCCAGTTTGCGCGTTCGTGCTCGTTCAAAAGCATTACAGCGTTCTGTGGTGGTGTGGACCCAACTTTAGACAGAAAATAGTAATCGGCGTTACTCCCCTAATAGGTATCCTAGTTACGGTTAGGGTTCCGTAGGAACGGTTCTAGCCATTGTGTTGAACCAAGCAAATCAAAATTTCACCATCTTCCCCTCTAGGTAGTAAGTTTTGTTTTAAAACACGTGGTATTCAATATATTTGCATATGTTCAAAGATTTTAATACAGTAAAATATATTATACGACCTTAGTTGGACCCCATTCAGTAAACCTTGTACAGAGCACAACGTTTCAACTCTGTTTTTGATCTTCGTCGACAAACATTAAACATGGCAACAGAATGTGAAATAATGTAAACGTTACTCATATAACCAGCTGTACAAGATTAGGATACATATCGGTATTAATACGCCTTGGGAGGTTGGTAGGGTGGATCTCCACTTTTCTGTTGAGATAACATTTACATTTATTCAATTTATGGTTGGAAAATTTACCATAAACTCAAAAACATTGTTTTTTATATTCATCAGTTATTTCCTTGAAGATACATGTTTTTATAGTTAATTCTGCATTATTTCTACTACTTCTATTTATCTTTGTATCATTAAGTAAAACGGTCGACCGCAAACAGGCCAATCAAATTTCTCTGCGACGCTGGGTACGTTTAGCTTGTATCAAAATAATTTCTAGTCAGGAAGTGAAGTAAATTAGTAAATTCACATTTTACATTTCAAAATCCATTAGTTGTGTAATACCTTTGCGACCAAATAAAAATAAAAGGTCTTCCAGTTTTGGATGTAACTGTGAAAGAGGCAATCAGTCTTACTAAATCATCTCCATACGTCAGTAATTTATAGGACTATTGAAAGACGTTCACATTTTAGCCATCTTCCTAAAGGTAGGCGCAATTACAGGTCACAGCGTGTCGCGTTACAAAACTGCGCCAAAGCACATAAGGAGACGCACCGCAACACAGTTGTGTGGTCAGTTAGCTGTCGACATTGGTTTTACCCTAACGAGTACTATGGGTAGTTCAGACGAAGAACTATTTATTACAGCTTATGCTTGATGGAGAGTTGAAACAAAAAATATAACGCAGTATCAGATATTTACTCGAACAGAAAGCCTTTCGGTAAATATCATCCTATTTCCCCCTCCCCTCAATATTATTACTTCTCTATATTCTTCTTCTTATCTGGCACTACAGCCCTTTGTGAGCTTTGGCCTTCGCGGAGGGTAGAGCTCGCGCAATTACTTGACCACGGCACTAGAAGGAGGAGATGTGGTCAGCATCTCGCTCCGACCGGTTCGACTCATTTTATAGCAGGCTGAGTAGGCCTGGGAGCCAGTCTGGATGATGAGGCGTGATGAAAATCCCCACCTCACCGGGGATCGATCCCCGGCCATCCAGCCAGCAATTCAGTGCTCTATCCAGTGAGCCACACTGACTCCTTCTCTATATAATACCATAATATTTTGTAGAGCGTATAAATCTTTTCACTAAAGAAATAAGCAATTATTCTGGCATTCCAGTACTTACAAAAGTTTTAATAATTGACATAAAACGCACCAACATCAAGCAGTAACCACAAAACTAAAGTGCAATGAACATTAAATTCGTTCACTTAAGTACTTATTTAGTTAGGAAATAAATTTCCTGTGTAATAGACTCCCTTTCGCTGTGCGTCTGTTATCAGCGGTTTCCAACACCCACTGCGGTGGGTTGCATTGAAATGCATAACATCACCGCAAAATCCACCTGTGCATTGCGCTGCGACCCGGTGCGGTGCTGTGCGGTGCGGTGGTTCATAGGAACTGTACGGAAGTTATTTACGAGGTATTTTTGCTTTGCAATGCGTTGCGGCGCGGCCCGCCCTACTGTGACAAGACTTAAAAATCCTCTCATAATTCCACTGAATAAACTACTTCTGAATTATAACCTCAATGCATGTTTTGATAATATAAACGAATTATATGTTAGAAAACGAGAAAGAAATGTAGGTGATGATTGATCTTCATTTATGATTCTTTCTTGGAGAAATGAATTTCTTAGGTTCGTGTGTCTTACGAGAAATGAGTTACCTATGTTCCTTCTTCTAAAAGAAAACAAATAGTAGATATTGAGCGCAATATATTGTGCTCGCATAATGGGACGCACTGAAGTTCGGAAACTAAACGTTACTAATGANTCTAATGAGTTTGCAACCAGAGTATTATTTTTTTTTATTTTTTTTGGGGTGGGGCTATACGGCTCATGTCGACATCAAAGGCCATTGGAGCCCGAAAAACTTGTACAGGTAGGGACTCACCGAATGACTCAAACATACCCACTAAAAACCCTCCTGAATTTCAACATACCAAAACATATCTCAAAACATTACATATTTAGAATACGAACCTCTTCCATGTTGCAGTGTGGGCCCATACGATTGAAACTACCCTCAGCTAAAAAAATTCCTTTCCGAACTATTATTATCAACATAATGCTACCGAAAATAATAAGCTAAATGATCAGAAACACAATTCAGTTTCATATTTTCAAGGGATTAAAGCCGCTAATACTTAATTTTTAGGTTCTTTTGAGTTGGTGAATGGAATTTTCATTCTAGTCTTTGTTTAAGAAAACATCGAATTGAACCATTCATTATTTAAAGAAATATTGTTTATAAGGATGTAAATTTTGTGAGATATAATAAAGCAAAAACATGTGAATGTTTCCCAATAGTCTGTATTTAGTGCAGCAATTGTTAACACTTTGCTAAATTGGACGTAATGTTTTCCATTATCAGAAGATACTCTCTCCGTGATCATTTGGTAGTTCATAATAAATATATTATTAAGATGAAGAATGACTTTCTCCCGACCTCTCTAAAAAACGAAACATACAGATAACGTGTTACAGCCTCAGCGAAATTCACTAAATATCGCGTTTTCTATTTTTAACAAACAAAATTAATTTGACATTAGTACTTACATATTGTTTGAGAAATTATTCATGTAACCTTCTCCACAGAAAATATAATATGAATACACAGAAACGAATTCCCGGTATTACTTAATAAAAGTTGACAGAACAACCTTGTCAGTTACGGGAACGTCGTCGTTCCTCTTCTGCCTTTACAACCATTAAATCTTTTCCAATCTGCCATCTCGACTCTGTTCTTCATATTCTTGGCAATATTTCTTCCCACAAGATGCATCCTCACTGCGTCTCCTGTGGGTTGGTAATTGCTGTTCGCGGAAATCCGCCATCCGACTCCTACACTCTGCTTGAGATATTGGTTTGAGGACTTTACAACTTGTGGACGAGCAAGTCTCCGCTACAGACGTATGCGGTTAGTCGATATTTCCCGGGAAATGCAATAAAATCGTAAGAGAGAAACATTGAGCTGAGAAGCTTAAGCACTGGGCCGTGGATTTCATACGTTGTCGGAGTGAGGTTCTTCACTTGCTTTGACATTTAGGTCCAGCTTTTGAATGTGGTGTTTCTGGTTTCTGCTGAATACTCAACGCGGACTAGCGCGGTTGGGTAAATTGACTTTAGAGGACATATTCGGCTCTCTAAATATCGCATTGCTTTCTCCTTCGTCGAACTCGGGGAGTGCAAATGGGTAAAATGTGGCATCATCAACATACATACTTAGCAAATCTTGAAAAATTAGAATCTTTCCTCCAAACGTACACGAGAACAGTATTCATGTTCATCTAATAAGCATTGGTTAGCGTGCGAGTAAAATAAATGCATTCTGTGGGGTATAGAAGTGTCCTTGAAAAATGTGTGATTAATCGCGATTACAATAGGATAGTGGCTTATTCGGTAAATGATATTCACATCTGCAATGTGAATGGATAACCAACCACAAAAAGATAATAAATTCTATGAAGAATTCATTCCAAATACATGATTATTAATTTCAATAACATTTCTTAAAAGTAGTATCTGCTTCCAATAGGTGCACGTGCTCTCAATGTTTCATCGCAATAATATAAAGAGCACTTCATATGTAGGAGAAAGTACATTCCGTAATCTTCGTAAAAGGGTTCGAATGTTTTTATTATGTAATTGTTTAACTCTTTCATTATTTTGTGTAATGTTACGCACAAAACCCAAATTCAGTCATTGGAAGAAAAAACTGTGAAAGATAGTTTCGGCTCATACATTTGCCAGAACAAATTTCGTACGTTTCCAAAACGGCCAATACTAGAGACGCTCCGCTTTCCAAAAGTATTTTTGGTCGTTTTTAAGGACATAATTAGTATTGGTCATTATTTATGTCATCGCAAAAATGTAAGTTTCATAAAATTTAAGGTAGTACAAGTTCTAGTGGCAATGTTTTTTACACACTGAAATGCCACCAATCTCATCATCTCCTCACTAAAGAGGGCCTGAATGAGCAGATCGTTGGCCATAGTTATGCTTTATGGTGCTGTTTGGGTGCTTTCTTCGTGGAAGTGCTGAAAATATTGAAGGGAAGGATCAACCGAGTGAGACAGAGGTCGGATTTCACAAGCGCTACGTAAACGGCGTTAGTCTCAAACGCCATTTGAAAATGCGTTTGACGCTGTTTTGCATTCCACCACTGAACGTAAACGCAGTTTATGCCAAAACGTCGTTTGAAAGCCAACCAGCCATCTTTCGTCCGCTTACTGCCATAAACCCGGTTTTGAGAGTTTGGATAGGTTGTGCTTCGATTTCATTTACTTAAAAAAATATATATAATGTTTTGAGATATTGTAATTCAGGAGGGTTTTTAGTGGGTATGGTTGAGTCATTCGATAAGTCCCACACGCGGGAAGAGTCATGTTGGCTCTCCATAGTGCGTAACTGCATTTTCCCTATCTGTACAGAATTTTAGGGCTCTAATGACCTCGATGTCGACGAGCCGTAAAGCTCCACAAAAAAAACAAAAACATCATTCCTAATTTACATGCCAGTTTGTCTTGGGATCTTTCATGAATACGCAATACAATTAACTCTATAAAACTGACAATTAAACTCAATGTAATTTAAATATACCGTATATTCACCTAACGTTGTTATATTACACTTTGTTTACATTACCTTTCACCCACATTACATGGCCAATAATTATTCTGTATGTAAAATTTTATTTTAATTTACCTCCTCCAATTACTAATTTACCACAATATCAGTTATGAATAGAGCACTGTGCTTGTCACGATTAAACTTCTCATGACACTTCGGGTCAAATTTCGAATAACTACGAGAAATTAGGATTGCCCCCTCGTTGCATTCCATTTGCTCAAAATAAAAATGGTGCAAGTGCCAAACATTTTCCTCGATAATGAGTGTACGTTACTGACGATGGCTAAATATACTCTTTAATACACACATTAATATTACATAAACAGAATTACTGAATGGTTTTTACAATATTTGAAGTTTTGCCCCTTCCATAAGTTATTACAAAATCCCCCAAAATACTCTATGCAGCCGAAAAATATTTCTAACAATAAAAAATGAGCAACATACAAACGTC
>NNCF01125896.1:164755-189314 GCA_002313205.1 Laupala kohalensis | reverse complement strand
TAAGAGACAGCTATAGCATATTTCAAAATGAGTATCGCGTCTATCCTGAGATCAAATCACGACGGCCATGACGTGTTACTGGCCATATTTCTTCTTCCTTTATTATAATGAGGTGGAGAAAAAAAGCTGAGATCAACCCACTGCAGAACCCCAAAAATATTAGCTTCGGGCTTGAAGCGGGGTATATTGAAAATTATTGAAAAATCGGAATACGAAAAAAAATGACAACTGAAAAGCTAACTGTGTATTTAAGTCATGAATGAAACAATTTCAAGTATAAAACCGACGATCATTTTTCTCGTACAATATTTTACTCGCCACAAAACTTAGAGAACTATTTTAGATCGTATTAAGCTTTGTACAGACTAACAGACACATTGCATACTTTATCTGTAGACCGTCGACATGATGTGACGGGATGTGATCTTGTGTTATCCTAATTTTAAATGAAAGCTTGCAAAAACATATACAATGATCGACTCGTACAGTACAGTACATTACATTTACATTACATTTACATTCTATTAACATTTACATTCTATTAACATTTACACTACATTCTATTAACATTTACATTTCATTCTATTACATTACAATGTATACAAAAATTATATCTATTGTTGGACCTTGTCTCTCATTACCAGCAGGGGACTATAGATAGATTTGCGAATTTTGATCTGATCGATTCGCAATGCCTATTCCAGATCTCAAGTCACGTGTATCCTATGTCTGAGACAAAAATCGCGCAACATCTCAATTAATGTGTAATAGACTTTATGCGTATGCCATCACACAAATGTGTTCGTAATTCATCATTTTTTTTTTTTTAATTTTACTTTATTTAATACATCTTATAATACTCAATTATTCTAACTTAACTAATTTAACCCCGTCTTCCTCAGTGTCATTCCTCAAAATTCATCGACAACCGTACTAATGAAAGCTCGGTGTAACTTCGGTTCCACAGGCTTACTCCAAGATTAGTTACTTCTATCTTGAACCATTGTAAGAAAGAAATAAAATTTTACTAATAATGGCGATTTAAGACTAGCGTATCTAGTCTTGGAATAATGCTGAAGTATTGTTGATAAACTCTTGGCAACGTCGAATCTTGTAAGGTCTCTGACGTTTTCATCGAGAAATGTAGAAGTCTAAGAAAGCAGTGGCAGATCTAGACTAATCAATGGGGAGGGGGGCTAACCGTTCCTATAAAAAATATACTTTTACGAAACATATTTTTTAAATATGACCTTTAAATAAAATGCATCAAATAAATAATTAACAATCTGGTTTTATTCATAATAATTATTAATAAAGTTATTTATCTGGTATTATTAATTTTAATAATATGATATTATTAATAACATTAACAATTATAACTAATGACAATTATTAATCTCGCAACACTTTTATAAAGTATGCCATTTATTAACTTCAATTCTATCTGTTAAGAGTTCAGGTACAATGGGGTCGCTATTGCCCCCTTAGCCTGATCTGTAAGAATGTTCTGAACGTCTTCAGGATGTAAGGGATAAGTTATCAGTGGTGGTATTACTAATAGACACGTTTTCATAATGCATCTTTAATACATAACTTTTCATAACTTAATATGAATTATTTGGAGTGAATAACAAAACAAAAAGATAGTATAAATAAAAATGCATCATTGTTTGATTTAAATATAATAGATGATTTGTGGTCTCAAGGAAGTGCAACAGCAAGAAGTTATCAAGCCAAATTGTTATTAGCTATTGTAACTATTCAGCGCATGGATCATAATAAGGCACTATGTACTATGTTGTAATATGTAGTACCCGAATTTTAATGTCAGATTTCGAATGCTGTGGAACGACATTGTTGTCACAAGATTTATTCACATACGATTGTATATACATTTCTATTAAAACTTATTCACGACATTGAACAAAATGGGTAACCACTCCAGGAATAATCATTTCCAACAACATTGCCCCCATAAACTAATATTCACGATATCCAAGCGGGAATTCCGTTCAATAATAATACAATAGAAATATGTCGTCCAAAACATTAAACCACTCGCACAAATTTGAGGTTGGGATGCATTTTGATGTTTACTTCAGTCTTTCTTCGAAATGAAACTGAGAGTCTGCCTGATTTAGTGGTTGCCATGGTAAAGACTTCCCATTTCGCGCACCATGTATTCCATGTTTATTAGTAGTTGATTTTACTACACTTTGCTAACTTTCGAAGTAAAATTTACTTCTCCTTTATCAGTACGGCTACAAAGGAATAAAATTATAATTCCAAGTCGAATAAATTCTAATTCTAATAAAAATAGTCCCCACTTTACAAAAGTTCAGGAAACTGTGCTACGTCTAACGTGTTCTCATATTCTCTAAACGTTGTGATGGTGGTCACTCACCGTGCTTCTAGAAGCAATATTGTTATGAAATCAGAGCTCCATTTCCTCTCACCACAAACCCTAGGGATGAGGCAATTTCATTACGAGAGACTCAGCTTTTCTCCCTCAACAGTTTCCGGAACACCGTAATGAGCTCTAAGACGCCGGTATCCATCGCACCCAAGGGATTCATGCTCCTCTCGTAGGATATTACCTCGCTATCCGTTCTCATCCATCCTCGGTCCCTAACATCCCGTCTCTACCATGTTCTACCTTCTCATCCGCATCCTTTTCCATGTCGTCCACACAATGTGTCTCGACGCGAGTACCTGCCTTCAGTCCGAACAGCGGGAGGTACAACAAACTCTAAAACCGACAATTAACTCTCTCACTTGAGAGGGTTTCTTCGCAGTCACACGCACGTCCGCAGCTCCACCCTCCGTCCCCATGTCTCACTTTGCGCTCACCTCGACCTCTGTCGGCTGGCTACTCCCGAGAAACAATTAGCTGCGTGTGTTTTGTGGACGGGTCGAGAGCGTTGTTCACCTTGAGGCCTCATTAGCTAAGGATCCCAGCGATGGCGGTCGATCGACACAATATTGGTGTGAACATAGACAATTTAAATGGTGCAGCGAATTGAATTTCTGATACGTTGGAATACTATTGAAAAGTAAATTGAATATTCAGAATCGAAATCAAGAAAAGAGTCCACCATTCTACCCAGCAAAAAAGAGCAGTATAAGAAGGATTTCAGTGAACTATCTACTGCCCGTTAAGACGAATATTTGATTACACTGGGTCCGGTCCAACCTTATCCGGTTTCTTGGATTCTATTGCAGTTGGACATTAGACTATGTATCAGTACTAATCAATAAAATATGAGGACTGTAGTAATGTATGTAATGTGGAATACTGTATATCCACAATTTATTGAATAATTTAATTTAATTTATAATTTAATTACAAATAATAATACGAGGATTATTTAATGGAAATCTTCATTAAGGAAAGTCTTCATACCATACAAAAATATATACCACGGAATGAATGTACAGAATGTATACCCCAGGAACATATCAACTATATGACGGTATAAATATGATTTCATTGTGGAAGATTCAGAGAACAAAGAAAACAGGTTATCGGTTAATTGAAATTTGGTATTTCGAGGAAATTGTAGCAAACCTGAGTGTACTTTTCTTGGGAAATTCTGAAACTTACTTCGTGGCAATCTCACACAACGGAAACCCTATGAAAAGCTTAATTTTTGAATCTTATTAAGACAATTGAGCATTTATCGTGACTGTTGTGCTGTGTACAGCGCATATATCATAACTAATGAAGAGCTAAATGAGTTCTTCTGTGAAGAAGATTCTCGGAACCGAACGTCACCAAACTCTTCAATTTCTAATCTACAGTACACAAACACCATGTAGTCCGACGTCTCAATCGAAGAGCATCGTGTATTTCAGCTTAAGCTATTTTATTCTATTTCCCTTTTTACCTATTGTTACTCATCTTGTAAAAATGAGTTCTGCTTTAAAAAAAGAAAAGAAAGAAAGAAAATCGACCTTCATCAGCCGATGACCGGATAATAATGGATAAAAATATTTTTCTTGGAGATACGGGTCTCATAATCACGTACGGGTCACATGTGATTTTATAATTTTAAATCCTTACCATGTGTTGGAGAAATTTTTGAAGTTAAGGTTCATCACCTTTCCTACTTTACCCTACAATCAAGGAAGTTAATAGACAGACCCACACTTGAAGTCAAGAATGTCGAATCATCCGACTTTTTTAAAAACAACGATCTAAGACGGAGTGTAAATCGATGATAAAAACAAACGTTGACTCGAATCTTGTTTATAAAAGTAGAAAAAACGTTTTATGAAAAAAAAAATCAAGTCCAAGAGAGATTTAATTTTTGGACGGTTTGGTATATAACATGGAAACGGTTGCGTAAAGTGTGATTTGAACATGTTTATTGGCAATTTAAGTACGACATGCTCCACATTTCGTAACACGGAAATAGTCGCCACCCGTCTCACAGTATGATAATTTGCAATGTAAAAGAAGATCCTCAGCTGGAACCTGGCTAATCGAATGATTCACTGACAACAGTGGTCTAGTGGTATCGATTTTGCTGGGCGGTAGAACGTGGGTTCTAGCCGAACTCGATGAGGTTTTCAACAGGGGTTTCCTTCACGTACTTTAGACCAATTACGGTTCCCTGAAAACCCAACATTTCTCCTTCCTAGTTTACTCTCCCAAGTCATCTGAAAGGTGGAAGAGCAGGCCTCATGACTTGAAACTTGCCATAAGACAAGAAACAAATAAAGTTAATTCATATGTCGTATTGAACATTGTATCTGCTCGTTTCCCATGTAAGTGCTGTGATTTTTTTAAAAATGTGAATAGAATGGTAAATTGAAAATCAAAGTCCATTTTCGTAAATTCATCAAGAAAAGGTTTGAAAAATTTCTTTAAATTTTCTGTACAGGAAGTTTCATTAGTACATATCAAATCTACATAATCTGTATTTCACCTATTTCAAAAGACTTAAAAACTTTTTAACACTGTAAATGAATCTAGATGAGGGAGAATACACCTCTAGAAAATTAAAATGAAAGCTATAATACTGATAAAAGAAATGTAAAATTGATAGAAGAAAGGAAAATCCACTCCAGACACGAACTGCATGACCTTGTGCCTACATTTACATAACACGTTTAACAATCTGTAGAGAAAAACGTATTGAAATAATATTCAGTTTTCAATAACATTATTCAATTTTTTATTATTAATAACCAATATATAATAACTATTAAGGTTGCTCAGAGTGCAAAAACGTTTTTGAAGTGAGTGAAGGGTATCTTAATGTGTTAAGTATGTGTTTTATAAATTAACCTTGTATGTTTATTTTCAATTATATGAATGCATTTAATACTTCTTTCAATTTATGTGTAATTTTATAAAATTTTGATTCATCCAGGATTTGAATCAAGTTTAATTTCATAACATTTTTTTTTCTGTAATACTGCTGTGAGTGTATCATTAAACTCACATGCAGTAAATAATTTCTTTTATCAATTTGTAGGTACTTTATTTATACGGACATAATTAAAATGTTCGTGAAAATGTATGACTATAATTATTGTTAATAAAGTTAGCCGTTATAGAGTCCTTTAAAGGTATATATGTGTAATAGCTGATTACCCGGATCCGGGATTGCCCGGAATTTTTTTAAATTGTTAGATCAACGAACCCACTCGCCGGGAACCGTGCAGGTCGAATTTTCGCTTCCGAGGCAAGACACAATTGCGGCAGCGCGGCTGCACCATTTCATTAAAACGTTTTTAAAACCTAAAACATTCACCCAAATTTTACGATTTAAAGATGTTTTTAACCTTTTTTAAATGCACAAAACAAAAATATATACAATTTTGATGACCGATTTTTTTCCTTCTTGAATTATACTCTTAAATAAAAATATTTAACTTTTTTCAAATATAAATATTTAACACTCCAATTTTTCATAACGTTTATTCGAAAACGTAGGTAAACCTTCGTAGATCGACATATGCTGTCGTGGACTTTTTTTGCAGAACTGTTTGAGGCAAACAATATCACCATTTCTAGTGGTCACCTATCTCTAACTGTTTAGGCGGCGTAAGCAAATAGGACTCTCTCTTTTCCCGTTTTTATCGAAATTTATTGTCAAAAACTATATCTTTCTTATCACACGTTTTTTAAATAAAAGTTAACCTATGTTCATCTAAACTATCTGCTATGGACATCTAAACTATCTCCTTACCAAATTTCATCACGATCGGTACAGACACGCTTTCGCGTTGTGCATTTATATTTTAGAATGGATGTGCAATGGTTTTGCACAAGTTTTCATCATATTGCGTTTAGGTGAATTCAATCGATTTGGGTGAGTTCTGATGGCGTCTGCGACTCAAAAAACAAAACAAACATTCGAAGTGATATTTCCTTCTGTAACCAATTATTACCGAAGCTAATGTATCACTAGATCTTTACAAAAAGTGAAAAAAAAGAGAACATTGTCTTTCAGGAAATGTTGTATTCCATTAAAAAAATTATTTTTAAAACCTTTTGACACGCTTGTCAAGAAAACATAAAAAGAACAACTGTTGCTTCTCCGCATGTAGAGAGGTTAATTTATTATTCATATCCTGTTCGGCTTTCACAAATACACCATTAAACTCTTCATTGTGTTCCTTGAAGGGCTAACATTCTTCTTCTCTCGTATCAGTGAAGCAACAGAGATCCTATTCTTGTTTTCCTCGAGTCCCATTCCAAGAATTATAAAGTGACACAACGCTTTGATAAAGCCATGGCTCAGTTCTTCTCGGAAACAGGTGGCACACACTCGGATATTACGCAACTGTTATTTCGCTTTTTATTGTAGTGGTTTGTTTTTATTTCCCAGAATAACATTATGAACGCCGCTTCATTCGTCCACTATTCAGTGTCAGATGTGGTAACAGAACTCCCACGATGGAGTACGGAATGTTACTGAAAAAACGCCTTCAATGTAAATATAAATATGCGTTTAGTCACAATGTACTTGTACGTTTGGAATGGAAAGTCAAAATACTGATTTAGTAACAAAACCTCGTATTTAACGAATACGAGTAGTCTTAGGTTACAACCGTCGTTTAATTTCGTGGATTCCGTGGTCTCCGAATATTCGTATTTGTTAAATATAAGACCTTTCTTACTGTATCAGGGTTTTTACTTTCATAATATTTCATTTTTATACTCTCTTCAAAAACATTTAATACAGATTTTAAACTTTTTTGTAGGTATCTGTTTACATTTTTTCTAGTCCAATTTAANCTGTATCAGGGTTTTTACTTTCATAATATTTCATTTTTATACTCTCTTCAAAAACATTTAATACAGATTTTAAACTTTTTTGTAGGTACCTGTTTACATTTTTTTCTAGTCCAATTTAGCCTTGTTTAACTTTTAGTTCTTCGTAGTCGTGTTTTATATTCTTATTTAAACTATTATATCATTTATTACTTCTTTGTCCTTAGTAACTTGGTTTGATTCGTAAAACCAAAGAGAGGGTAATGATTTTACCGTTAGATTTCTTTGTTCTTCATATTCTCTGGAGAATTAGGTATTTGTTACCACAATATGAATTAGTCATGTGCAATGAAAACTACGGATTCTACTCCAAAATAGGTCGTTTTCCTTTATTTTTACATATCGCCCTTCAACCCCACCTTTAAAGGTTGCGCACCCTCCGCCCCCACCCCCCCATATGATATAAACTTTAACAAAACGACATTGGTAATATGTTTATTCATCTGAGAACTCTGAACGATGGATTCTACACAAATCATTCCTTTGCAATTACTATTTTCTGTCCTCCCTTACTCCCTATTAAGGGAGCAAGGGGTGTCTTATCCCACGGGTACTGAGTTTAGACTATTCATCTGGGCGAAGCCGAAAACTGAATTTGCTAATGATATGAGCTGTTTGCAATAATTTTTACATGTCATCCCCTTCTTTAGGAGTGTATGAGGACTGATTGTGAACTTGTGTGTCATCGGAAGTGTCATTTTATGTTTCATCGGCCCCGAAACCCATGGCCTCAATACCAATATCGGCCATTTTCGTTTATTTTTATGTTTCGTACCCTTTCCAACCAATTCTCAAAGGGTATATTTTCTGTCATGGAGGGTGATCATGAAAATGTGAATGTCGGTATTCGTTTAAGCGGTCCCAAAATGGTATATTCAACACCAATATCAATCGTTTTCCATATTTTTTGTTACCTTATTCCCACCCCTACCCAAGGGGTGATAGGGGTGTACTATCCACCATGCGTATTGATTGCGGACTTATGCGGCACTATTTATCTCAGCGGCTTCGAAAACCACGGTTTCAAAATTAATATTGATGTTTTCCATTATTTTTACTTCTTGTCTACGGGGTGATAAGGGTTGATTTTCTCATGGCAACTAATCCTGGACTTCAACAGTAGTGACTGATACACTATTCTTCCCACCCCTCCCCTAAGGGTGCTAGGGGTGTCTTACCCCTACAGTAATGTTTGCCGTATAGTCAGTCATCAGTGTACGAAGTTTGGTTAAATTTGCTCCAGGCATTGCGGCGTTATGATGCACATATACATACATTTGAGAGAGATTATGAAGTTTTTTTTTACCGCCGCCATATAGAATTTATACAAATGTATTATATTTTGTGACACTCTCGCAATAAATACGAAGCGATTGACACCCCATGTATCAAAATCGGCCCAATAACAACGCCACTGTGGAACATCATATTTACATGCATAGACTGTTAAATACATTACCCTTACCTTGCTTCGCCGTAGTCGGATAAAAATTGGTTCATAATTGTGCGTGGAATTCAACCATAGAGAACAAGGCAAATAAAGTATTGTTAATTTCCTTTCAACTACATTTTGGAGTCAACTTTTACAATAAATAATTACATAAACGATTATTACTTGATATTCATGAAAATATAGAAAAGTATTAAAATATCATACCGTTCATCAAGAATATCAAACAGCAGGTATTTTACATCCACTGAAGCAACTAATAATGAAACCGGACTTTTGTCATCGATTTGAAAGTGTGTCTAATAATATATCGTGTAAATCATTACTGATAAGTTTATCTGTGAAATATAATTACCCAAACGGTTGACGATATTATGAATTCTAAAAACTGAGTTGTTTTAATACTGTAAATGTAATTTCAGAAACTGTATAGTTTATTTCTTACAGGTAAGAAAGAAAATAGGAAAATACAAAAAATGCTTTAGTGACTGTTCATAACTAGAACGTTTATTTCACTTGAGAACATAACTAGGACGTTTTATTTGGAAAAGTTAGATTAATTTTAATTTAAACCTATTTCTAAACCGATTATACTGTGTTTTAGTTACTTGCATCAAATCCCATGCGATAGCCCGAGTCAAATGTTTACCAATGAGTGGAAATTATTTTACATCATACTAAATTATACACAAATTTAATCTTATTCTAAAATTAAAGAATTGTGTTAACATTTCTTTCCATACCTCTTCAAGCTTGAGGAAAACATTTTTTTATAAGCAAAATTTCAATTTTAAATTCGTACCAGTGGAGTGGTGCAGGTGAACTAACTGCAATCATAAAAGTTTCTCACGGTACTCTCCAGAACACACGCGAAAAGTTCAGGGAGGAATTTTAGATACAGATGGGCGGCTTATTTTCTGGGGCTCATTCCTTGACCTTTTTGTGCATTGCAATTTCGTAGAAAGGAATTTTAGTGGGTATTCTGAAATTCGTGTTTCTGGAACAAAGGTAGGACCGACTCGTTTGTTTTTCTAAGAACAGTTTTGTTCATAGAGATCTGTTCTACAAATACATGTACAATGTTAACTTTCCGAGTCACTCCGAATAAACGCGCAACTGTGCATTCTTGGAAGTGGAAGTAAAACTAACTTAACGTTATCTCGGTTAACACGATGTATCCCAGTTGATACACAAAGCAGCCCTCTGGGTTGTTAAAACTAACCGTAGATCTAACAGCGGCAGTTGAGTGTAAAAATGGTGTTTCTTCAAAGTATAACATCTTGTGTGTTATAATAAAGAACACTGTAAAGTCAGTAGCTTCGGAGCATGTTAAACAATGGCTGAGAATTTTATATATTTTATGAAAAATTACCTTTCTTGACCGGTTTTTCCATTAACTGAATAATTTGATGAAAAGTACTTAGATGGTTTTTCCTTTTTTACGCCCAAAACCCTCCCAAAGGATCAAATTTACTTACAAATAAACTATTGACCGTATCTTGTTGGCCGTAATGCTCTTCGGATAAAACGTGAACCACAAAATGATGCTACGACGATGTCATTTTCTCAAAGGAGCTAGATGATGTCCGCGTCAATCGAATATTTTGGAGATCATTGAATTATTTATTTAATTTTGAAGATCTCATGTAACTGAACACTTTTATTGGGCTGTTATTTGTGGTAATTTAAATTACAATATATTTTAATTAATCGTATTCTAGCTGTACACATTCTGTGCCCGTGCATAATAGAACGTCTTTCCCTCGTACATTCTTAGTAAATTAGACTGACAAAACAAACATTCGGGAAAGTATTGTTTAATATTAGTATTTATTTAGAATGATTGCTATTATTGATATTGATCAACCTCTCTTAGATAAGTGTTTAAATTGTTTTTTTTATCTATTTGCTTTCTTAAACCCTGTCTCTAAAAATTCACTATAAAACGTTTTCTCAATTTACAGGAAATTATCTCATGTTCGGAAATTGATGGTGACCTCCAGTAAACTAATCCAATTACAAAACACTTTCTTTTTTGCAACGTCGTGTAGCTTGTTATAACTCGTTGCGCAGTTTCTGCCCAAAGCATAGCATTTAATATACGAATGCATCACGCCAATTCATTTCCTTCGCACGGCTCGAAGTAGCATTTGTCGCCGCAGATTAAACGGAAATTTGCCCGATTACATTTTCATTGTAATGAGAAAGTGTGGCTTGTAGCAGTCTAATACTCATAATATCTAGGGACCCTTTGAGATTCGTAGTTATTAGAACCCCGTAATATTAAAATTTTGCTATTTTAGTATTATTGATATGATAATGAAGCTGGTGTCGATGATCCATGAATTGCGCTGGTCTCGATTTGAGGAGGTATATAGCGGCGAAAGTATGCTTCTTATGATGTTACTACTCCTAGATGATTGGAATCTTACAAAACGAGTAAATATCTTACAAAACGAGATGAATTGCATCTTCTTGCATCGGACTTTTTTTCAACTCAACTCTCAATGAAACAAACGGAATTGTTCCAACCATTAGTGGCAAAATATCAATATTTGTCGATCGTGGGATGATCTGAAGCCTAAAGTTTGACTTTTAACTTTTGAGGCAACAGTTTCCAACAGAAGTATTTTGAGATCTATTGTTTATATATTTTTGTATTTCGTGGACGTTGGATACTCCTAAATACTCTCTGGCTGAGATCTACGTTCTCAATTGTGAGTATTCTCAAAAAAGAAGTGTGGCACTTACTTCAAATAACGGGGAAACATACCAATATAATACATACGAACATAGTACAGTAGAACCCCGCTAGACCGACCTCAAGTGGCTCGACTCTCCAGTTGGTTCGTCAGTGACACTGGCACTAACTTGACACTAGCTTTGCCGACCACTTCCGAACCGTGTGCTGGCCGGTTGTTTTGTTGCTTCAGTGAGTGGCTAAGGGGTTAGCGTGCTCGCTCACCACCAAGTCACTCCGGGTTCAATTTCCGGCGGCACCAGAAATTTTTTTGTAGTTTTTCAAATTAATGTCCCATTTCATATAGCTGTGACTACTGAAAAGCGAAAACTTCTTCTTCTATTCACCTCCTACTGCTCCTAGTATCAATAACTCTTAACTATCACTGACTACTTCTACTAACCCCTCCACGTGGGTCAAGTTTTTGGTAAACCCAGTTAACTGGCTCACCAACAAACAATAATCCCACCAAGTACCTCCTACCGTTCCATGTAGATAAGCTTTAATAGCACGCCACATTTTCCATTTACAAATACAACAATAAAAAAATATATAGTGCGAGTACATTGCTAGCCCCGAGTTAATTTGAGAAGTAATTGGAAATAGTTTTAGTGTTTACGAATAATTCTTACTCTTTTAATATTGTTGATAATCCCTTTTTAGGATTTCTATCACACTCCCTGTCTCTCAAGTGAAGGATAAGCAAAGTTATATTACAATGATTCAATCATATTAAAAGTCAGATACCATTCGAATTAATTTAAACTATGTGACGAGTAAATTAATTTGGATATTAAAGTACTTTATTTAGGATTTTCTACTTCCAGTTCCATTTGAGTAAAAACTAAAGGTTTCAGTTTCATAGAGATGTTTGATAAATCTCTAAAATCACTGGTCTCCAATGAGTAACGAAATCAAAGAAATATTGCTTATTCAATTGTATTAAAGGCGGTACACCAACTAATAGTTTTTTAAACATCGATTTGGATTCAGATTGGTCGTCGATAATAACACTCCATTACTTAGCCAACATTCCTAATTTACTAAAAAATTGTCCTAGGAGCTTTCACCCACATTAACAATATTTTTGCGGATGGAGAACACGTTTTTATAATGAACGATATTTCTGAGCAGGAATTCTGACATATGCTTCTTTGGAATTGAATGAAAAACATTTAATGATTCAAGATGAAATTTCGCTTGAACGGGTTTCCATAACGTTCTCCGTGGCGTTATGGAAACGTGTTGGCCTCATTTGGAGATCTAGGTTCGATTCCCGGTGGTCCTGAATATTTGAATTAGATTTTCAGTAATATTTTAGTTTTGTTAAAGAATACTCATTTTTAGTGCGTTACGTATATATTTTATTTGCATAGTACTTCGTTTATTAAAGCAAACATATTTACTTTCAAAAATAATACATGACCCACAAGCTTTACAATATTTTGATGATCAGTAACTTTATTGTTTGATTTCGGTAGTTAGAGAAGTACCTGTTCGATGTTTAATATTATTGAGTTAATGAATCAATACAAGGAACTTTGAAGTATACTTATTTACTCTTTAAGATACGGATACACCATGGGTATTAAATACAGAACCTGTATATTTAAAAAAAAACGAGTAAAAAATGAAATGGATGAATAAACAATATAATTGTTCACGACAACATGGCAGTTCGATTCTAAAAATATATAGTTCTAAATTCATCCATTTCTTACTTTTCAGAAATGTTTCGCCAAAAGCAATTCTTCATTCTTTCCCCATTTATTAATTTATTACTTTCATTAACTTTACTTCTGTAATATTAGTTTTAAATACGTGTCCCCTTATTTGTATAACCTCTTTCAGATTTTCTAGTAGATCGTATTTTAAGAAATCTAAAGTGTTTTGTCTTTTCGAAGCATTTCAATTCTATTTCTCCTCCGTGCGTCCGTTTCCTGAGTACTTGCTGCATAATGTACAGCACTCTGATCACAGAAAGTTCCCCATGAAACCTCTGAAACATGTTTAATTAATCAATTCACGGTCTTAATGTCTGTCATGTAGGTAACGCATTTCAGGAAACTCCTTATCGCTTCGCAGAAGGTAAAGGTGTACCCTTTGCGAGCTTCAAAAGAGTGAGGGAGGGGGGGGGGGAAAGAGAGACATGGAACTGGCGTCCGAACGACGGGGCGGCTAAACTGTCCCGAGAAGAATGTGGACTAATAATTTCTTTCGTAATGATAAAACTCTTAAGATCGAAACTAATTCTGTTACCAAATGATGTTGATTCTGATTACAATTTCGGTTTTGCATTAAATTCCGAGAACTGTTTTCGTTCTATATTTTTACAGTTTAAGAAGTTGTGAAAAGTTTTCTAATTGATATCTTTCTTTCAAAACACTTCTTATAAAGATTGTTATTACATATACGTATCTTTAAGTCATTAATGTAGGATTTACATTGAATATAAAAGAACTCAAATTCATAATCTAAAGAAATTTTGTCCACAGTAATAAAAAGTTATAATTTTTTTAAAAAATTCCATATTTTTATTTTATTACAGATATTCACATCACGATAAATGATATGAATTGTACATTTTACAAAATAAATATTTATTAAATAATTAAAATAAAATATTTTGCTAATACTTTGTTTTAATATTAAGTAAGACAATACAACTTCAAAGAAATTTTAAATTTAGTTCTTTCACAACTGTTTGTTTCTATTTATCCATGTATAAAAAGTAATAGTAATAAATTATTCTTAAATAATTTTTAAATACAATACATAAAATATATGAAAATAAAAGTAGCTTTTAAAATCGGAAACTGTAATCGAAAGTCCATCTCATTTCGATCATCTTAAATGACCAGTTGTAGCATGATAACTGTTCCGGTCTCATAAAATGAACGTTTTATTCTTAAGGTTGTGAAGTACAAAGATTTACAATAATCTGTAACAATCTATTAATAAACATTGTATTCCGGATTTAAGGAAAATCTCAATTGACTATTCCTGAAAAATGTGTCGCTTTTAGAGACAATCAGTAACTTTCCAATTTCATATTTTACACCTTACCAAATTGGCAACTTAATAAAAAAAATGAAAATATTTTTTAAAAGTGAAAGTGAATAGATTTAAAACATGAAATTGGAAAGTTACTGATTGTCTCTAAAAGTAACACATATTTTAGAGTGATTATAGTGAAGGTGAATATAAACAATCAAATAAACTCAAGATTGGAAATTTCCTGAGAATGGTTGGAGATAATTTTCATATATTTTACAGTTCTTCTTAACAATTAGGTATTTAGCGAGAAAATTGATTGTGACTTCCATCTTCAACGTTACTCTCCTTCGGTGGTAGTGCTTTAGAGAAAAGTACTTTTATTCTTGTGTAATAATAATGTAAAATATTATAAGACAATGTTGATACATTTGGTAGTACGGACCTGGTTAAGGGAGTCTGTGTACCCTGGAGAGGTTATACCCGAAGACAATAAACGTGACTAATTCTTATTATTCATTTAACGAAAATTAAAAAACATTATTAGATTAAGAACGAGAGAGAGGAAATACTCTTGGGAAGGGGTCAGAAGGAAGAGGGGGGGTGCGTTCTGAGGATTGGTGACAGCTACGGCGAGGCGTTGTACCACCGACAAAGTTCCGGAAAACGTCCTCAGAGTGTGCGTGTGCGCGTGCCACGCAAAGCTGAATCACCTTCAGAGAAACGCTCTGTCACCTTGTGTCACGAGGCAGACTTCGAAACATGCGATTGGATAGATATTGGGCTTCCTATATTTCCTATTATAGAATTCTCAGCTCCTTTCAAGGAAGATTCCTAGTGCAATTCAGAAACAATTTAACTCTTCTCTCTCTATACGCCATAAATTGTTCCTCAGAATCCAATTACTTTATTGATATAATGGATTCAAAATCAACAATTATTTTATAAAATCAGTAAATATAAACATTATTCTATTATCAAATTAATTAGTCTGCTTCTTATATGTACCTCCTATTGAAAAATTCTTTGAATACCGAAATACCTTTGAATCCATGTCTATCAATTTTTATTTATATAAGCTACACCAGANTTGAATCCATGTCCATCAATTTTTATTTATATAAGCTACACCAGATTTATTGTTACTCAGCCTAAATTTATATTGAAATTAAATAATATGTAAGAATTAAAGTATCTGTTAGAAGATTATGAAAAGCTGCAAAAAATATATGGTTGCAATGAATTTGAGCTGGAAAACGAGAGATAGTAACATATTTGGACTCATATAAACTCGAACGGACGAACCTTGGCGTATTTTAACGTGAAATGCAACACGATTTGAGCAGTATGGGCAAGGATTTGTGCAACTCAAAACCCTGAAGTATAAGGCAAGGCAGAAGTTGCAAAGTTACACAGTTAAATGGAAATAGGTTACTTGGTGTGAAACAAAAGTAATACGATTCGGATTTAAAAAATTGAATTTGGAAATAAAATAACTTGCTAATTACTTAATCTAGCTAATTAAATATCTTAAAAAACAAATAATTGTCTAATCTTAATTAATAACTATTCATTTTCGAGCTTTTAGGGAGAGTGTAAAGAAGTGTGATAAATAAGCACTTTCTTAGCATTGAAAGAATCCATTGTAAAAATTTCCCCTTACTATAGGGGGAGGGATACACCAGCTGGAAGAGGACCGAAGAAAGCAGCAAAGTACTTGTGCATTGCAAAAATCCTAAAAAAAACCTGGAATACTTATAAAATCTACTGGAAATTGAGTAGAAAATTGCCTCACTAATCCTTACTAATCACCTGCCTTACTATTCACCTGATACACTTTTGATTAATAATTCATAAATTTATTGTCAAAAAACAGTACAAACTGCGTATGACCACGTGGAGGACAATAAACTAATTTACTCTCCGGAAGCAAGCAAGGGACCATCCCATCAATTCCGATCAAGGGCCCTAAGGCAGAGGCGGATTCAAAAAAATACTTTATGGCTTATCGCCATTTATGAGTACACTTCCTCCAGTATATATTATCAAGGTTCCTGTAGAAATTTACCTTAAAATTAAACTAAAATAAATCTGTTGTAATGTAAATCCTAATATAAATCTTTAATAAATACTTCATAAATTACTTTTATCCTAACTTTGTGACGTCAATCTTGTTTAGGATTATCTATCCATTTGCCGTGGTCCAGGAGCACAATAATATCAATTGAATATCCAGGTACGCTTTTTAGCCACATATATTGTATTATTTTCACCCGTTTCTTTTTATACGATCTTACAATTAACATTTCTTTCTTGACATTATTTATTGAATGAGTTGAATTAGTTTCACCTTATTATTTTTCGTAGTATCCATAATCACAGGACTGTTAGAATTAATAAATTTTTTATCTTTCATTTTTACTCTCTCAAAAAGCATAGATACCCATCATTACGAGGTGAGTAAAAATGAAATAATCGAGTATCCCCATAATTTTCTCCACATAATTTAACCACCCATTTTATTACGTACCTTTTTTACTCCAATTTTTGAGGGTACAAAATTCACCACTCAGCATTTCTGCTCTACAGGTGATGTTCGAATTTGCAATGCAGAGAGCATGCCGAAATGATTCAATGGGGATATTAAGTGAAATTAAACTGAAAGAATTAAAAGATTATTTTATTATGAGAAGGGTTTGAGTTTCTTATGGGTTGCTAATGTGGATGAGAAAGTTATGATGTGGATATCTGTTTATAAGGCGGGTAGGAAATTCCAAGTTTGATGTGAATGGCACCAGAGACATGAGGAATACCAGAGTAGAAATTATTTGACGAACTATTGACTGTTCTGTTGTAGGAAATTGTTGCTATTATAGATGTTACTATTTTTTATGTACCATGGTGCTTTGAAAAAAATTTCTTAGAAATTTGTTCTGATTTTGTTTATATGTGTTTTTGATGCGTAGTCCCACGTCGAACTTGCATAAAGTAATAATGGGAGAAACATACTTTTATATATTAAAAGGGTGCATTCTAATTTTGGGGCTGATTTTTTGTGGATGATGAGTTTTAAGTTGATGTAGTCTTTGATGAACTTTATTAAGTCTGCGTATGAGTAAACACGTATCATTCGCTGTAGAATGCCATTTTCTTGTTACTTGAGATTATGTGCAGTTCTGACTTGGCCCTGATTAAAACTGCGAAATGCAATTTTAAGTGATCCGAGAGATAATCTGTAGACAAAGAAATATGTCCCTCGAGTACGGATCGACGCTGTGGGTTACTGTCCTTCACCCTTGGTGCGATTTATGACACTTGGTGTCACTCCATTCTCATGATGGAGCATGTTCACTTTTAATTGTAAGTATTCGAATTATATTCGATACAAACGAGTCAAGTTTCAAGATTGGCATGATTTATTTGATGATTTACCAATATTGAAAATGAGGAGTCGTGTTATTTATCTTATTCAGAAACATTCCTCTGACTGCAACTTAAAAAATATATTACTCGGTGACTTTACCTCTAGATCTCACTTCTTCTTACTGTTAACTTTTTTCCTTATTGCTCTTTTTCACACATCTTTAACTCACGACTTCTGAGTACCTACTCGTGGAGGAGTGTTTGCATCGGCAACGGCCAGGTCAAAATTGCGACGTACCGGCACTCGAACCCGGTACCCCCTGCTCTGGCCGCAGGTGTGCTGTCCACTGTACCACTTGCCTCGACTCTGAAGTCTGTACGCAACATCCACCCGTCCTGGGTCACATCCCCAAATATGTGTTTTTCACACATATGTTTTTGATGTAATTCCCCATCTTAATGTAAGGCATTAAATTGATTTTTCCCATCCCTACAATTTATTTAATTTTAGTACGAACTTCCATACATTATTACTTTTACTTTAGAGTCAAAGAAATAATTGCCTATTTTGTTCTTGTCTGTTGTGTCGCAGGATTTTAAATTACACTTGGGAGTTCCAAAAACTAGAATAGAAACACGCTTGTAGAATTGATGAGATTTTGCGAGTAGGTAATGCAAAAAACTGTGCGTAAAGTGACAATTTTACGTATAAATTTTTTCTACAAAATGCTCTAAACTTGATTATAATACACTCCGTGAAAGAAAACAATCGCACGTCCCGATTCGTCTGATAAACAGTTCAGAAGTTGTTGAAATTTGAGAAAATTTTGAGCGCAACCCAGTCTTTGAGCGAGGTCTATTTTTTGACAATTCAGAATATTTTTATTCGCCAGCGAATCATTAACTTCTCAACGACAAAGATTAAAAGTAGAATTGTCGTTTATGATATTCATCCATACGTATTCTTAGTTTCGAGAAAATTTTTGGTGACATTTTTTTGGACAGTACATGAGTATTCTGTCCCTAAAATATCGTAAAACCTTTTTACCAATGTAATACGTAGATGCATACTCTGTTTTCAGTTTATTAAATATAGATATCTGTATATAGATTTCAGTATATTAAAACTAAATTATTTTCTTGCTTTGCGCATTTACACTGACAAAATTGTTTGTATAAACCTCGAAACATTATTCTAACGCGGTTGTATATCATAGAATAATACCTTACTGAACCTGAGCGTTATATACTTTAGAGATAAGACGCGTTAACATAGTGAATACTAACTATATCCTTTGTGAAGAAATATTTTATAAACTTAAGCTAATTTTGAAATAAATCAGTCTTTATATGTAACATCCTTGGTTGATATATAAATTGTTAAGGGCTCATGTATCAAAAATTAACACATACTGCTTTAGATACGAACTCAGGTGAAATTGATACACCAGTGTAGTCTGCATTAGTATTGGTTACCCGTTATAGCCAAATTTAACCATTTCTGGACATACTGTTAACTTAGAGTTTCTTCCATTCCACACAGAACTAAGTCACTTTGTGACCGAAAACTAATTTCATTACTAAAAATTTAATTTTTAATTTTATTAAGCTATTTAATTATTTTTTGCACAAGAGGCATAACTGACTGAATCAAAATTTGTTGTTATTTATTTCTATCTTGGACTTTTAAGGGAGGTGAAGTGATTGGATTTGGTAGATTTGCCACCTTTTGAGATCAGGAAGTTATTGAAATACTCTTTGGCGAACACAAAATATTAGAGATTCTATGAATCCAAGACAAACAATATTATGACTTTTGAATGAATATATCCAATGAAATACTGACAATTCAGAAAATTATTATCGACATGAATGCAATTTTGTTTAATTTCAGTTCTTTGTCGGTCATTTTTTCGACTGCTATAAAATTTTGATTTCCCGGGAACCCAACCCAATTAATTTTCTTAATGACTTTTGTATATATGTTGACGAGCTCTAAATGACCTAAGCTGCACTAAATGAGCTCTAATGACCTCTGTTGACGAGCCCTACAAAAAAATTGTATATATAGTCTATTTTAACCATTTCAAACAAGTCAATAAAATAATTGATTCTTGTATCAAGGAAATATATGTGTACATTAATGTGACATATTTGTTCCAGTAAATTGGAGAAATAATTACCGTATTCTCAGTAAATGGGATTTGGCTCTATCGACATTTCTTCGAAACTTTTGAGTCACCTGAGGGTAGGATTTTCGGAAAAGGGCAATGAAATGATTTCCGAGAATCACAAATAATTTTCAGAATTTGAAAACTCTTATAGGAAATGATTTTTTTTCTTTCGAAATCATACATTTTCTCTGTAAATTCAACCAATTTTATATATAAAATGAAAAACATGCAGACCGCGCATCAATAAATTCAGTACCAACGAAATTAATCATAACAGCCTACTTGAATCGAGTGCTTCTAAGTAAAACAGAACTCGTTATTTTCTGTACGATTATTAAGTTGTTTTTTTAATGAACTCGGCTCTTTTATTGAAAACAAGGCCGAGGGATGAACGGAAAAGGACAAGGATTTTATAATCGAAATTTTATTGTAAATAAAATGGATAAGATATATTACATACTCTCGTAAGCAGAACTACTACTCTACCGAACAATTATTTAAGCTGTGTACTTTTTCCGCTGCTCATCAAACATCATTGCTGTATATGACAATACAAGTGATAGAAATACACGGTAATGAAAAGGTGAACGAAATAAGGGTAAACAAATTGCACTGGAATTTTTCTGTAACAAACCACAAACAATAAGATTTATATTTAAAAATTATAATTATTATAAATAAAGAATGAATTATTAATGACTGGTCGAAACTAGCCAACAAACTTAAAGTAGCATAAACTAGAAATGATTCGTAAGCTGTATATTCATGGTTAGAAATATATATTCATGATATAATTTTATATTACTTCTGTAATAAACATGTTTTTTAAATATATTTAAACTTATTTTAAATATATTTAAGTATATTTAAACAACTTTAATATCGATAGCATATTTCATAAAGACACACAAAACATTTGTTATGTCCATATTTCGTTATAGTTTGAAGTCTGAATTGCAAATACTTTATTCATCTTTTCAATCTTATGTGGTAGGAGAGGTTCATAGGTAATGAAAAGTAGAACTTTGTCAATAAACTCGCTACGCGTATGATAACACAGGACTGCGATGAAAAAAAAATGTTCTAAAAGTAATAAGTAATTTTTATAGATAGTATGGCGCTGAGCACAGATAAATCATCAAAATATTCTACCATGTAATGTTTTCTAATAAATGATACCTTATTTTATAATAAATGCTAAATGAGGAAGAAAGTGCACGTTTGTATTTACAAACAAATTAGTAAGATTTTAAATTTCTTTGTATTTGGGAGTGAAAATAAGTAATTTCAAACGTACGCAGTGGTGAATATTTCATATGATAGTGAAATACTTGTGCAATTCGGTCTGGTTCAAGCGAGATCACTTTCAAGCACCGTAATTCAGCTCATGTCAGTGGTTTTGCAGGTTTTTGCTTGGTATGAACTGAAAGATTATGTGTATTCTCGAAACAAATTTTAAGATGTGGTAGTTTTGTTACAAAGAATAATAAAGAAATATTTCAAATTCCAATAAAATATACATTTTCCTTCTCTTGGCATACAATTAGCGGACAGAGACAAGTCTAGGACAAATCAAAGAGTATTTTTTTTGCGTATAAGTGGTCTCAAAGAAAGAAGCGTTCTTTCCATTTTGGTTTATCAATGGTATTTAGAGACACTAAGAACCATCGTGATGACAGTTACTTTACTCATGAATAGTGCAACGATTTCATTTTTAAAAAAATCAAAGGAGATTTCTCATCTTAGCATTCAGTCAGCAAAACGCCATCACACGTGGACCAGGCATACCTGTTCCTCTCCACCCGTCTACCCTGGACCTCGCTTTCCGAAGTTGAAGGAGGGTGTTTTAATGTAAGAAAGCGTATGAAAGACGACAATTGTAAGAAATAGAAGAATATGAAGAACAGACGCGGAAAGCTTCCAAATTTGCTGTAACTGACTTTCTAGGGAAAATGAATTGCCAAAATTACACAAATATTGTGGGAGATATGCTTGAAAAGTTGGGCTGCAACATGAGCTCGAAAATTCACTTTTTGCTCTCCAATTTGGACTCCTTTGCAGAATCTCTTGATGCCGTTATGAGAACCATGTGGGAGGTTCCGCCAAGTCAGAAAAGACTGGAAAGACGATACCGGGGAATCAGTACCAAAAAATACATAACAATCAGTTATCAAATCTAAAACAATTCTCAAAAATTATTTTTCCTGGCCTATTAGCAGCAATAGTATTGATTCTTTTCCAATGAATGGAGACATTTGTGGTTCTATGGATTTATTCAAATATTCTTTTTGTTCTGTTCTGAAATTGGATGTTGTTCACTTGTGGTGAGAGATCGAGAAAAAAAAAGCACATGAATTCAGTAACGAGAATAGTGTTTATACCCACATTCCAAATTGTTGATGAAGTCGACGCCCTTAATTACATCACGTTTTACCATTGAATATATTCTAACATTTAACACCAGAAATCTTATCGATAGAAGAATGGAAAAACAGATCTCGAAAAATCTGGCGTTTCTAAAGCAAGTAGAAAAAATGCCGTAATAAAAAAACATGAGTTCCAGTATAATGGTAAGAAAGCGATTCTGCTGAACCGACGACGGAGCCAAGCTGTCTGTAATGCATTGTAGTAAATGGCATGACCTACCTGGTTATGTTCTCAGAAACTTCTGCATCATTAAATTCTTTTTCGTTAGTCATTCCTTTCCCTTCTATGTATGTTTCAGATCAATTTAAGGCTCGTATTGCAGGTACGGTTTAACAAATTATATTGGACGTATTAGCAGACGGAAAATGGTACAAATTTTTGTTCTTATGGATGGAAATACTACTAGCTAAATGTGTCGTAGAAAACGTGACACGCACTGCTTTCCCCTAAGTTTACTCGGACACGTTGTACCAAGAAGAGATGAGGAAAACCACAAGAATGCGTTGCTTCCTTTCTGCGAGTGGGCAAATGAAGGCAAATCATAGTAGTTTCAGACTATTATGTTTGACATTTAGCCCGTGATGTATCTTCAGACCCATTGAGTCTACATGCATGAAGAGGAAAATATTTCGTCCATTATATACTTTATTTTATTAGCGATAACATATCGTTTTATTAATTTAGGCTTTGTTACTCCGGTATAAACATTTTCCAAATGCTTAAGTCAATAATAACTATCATCTTATGAGAAAATGAAAAAAAAAAAAAAAACTATCTCCATTGTGTCCATTATAATTCGAGTTAATTTAGTGTTTTAGAAACAGCTTATGAAATTCTTGGAAATAAACCTCATGAGTAATATTTGATATTTTCTGTTCCTTTTTCGATCATGTTTTCAATTCGAAAAGTCGTCCATACTTTTTCACATCTAATGGTGTTGGTATGTATTTACTAATAATTTATAAGATAACAGTTTTTGTTCAAAAAGATGNATACTTTTTCACATCTAATGGTGTTGGTATGTATTTACTAATAATTTATAAGATAACAGTTTTTGTTCAAAAAGATGTTAAAATCAATTATAAAATAATTAAATTTCACGTACGTTGTGTAATAAACAGGGCATGCATCGATATGCGCTAAAAATTCATTATATGCACTTAAAATATGGCATCAAAAATCCAAATGTATTAATAAATTCAAAATATACACTAGAAAGCAAGACACATATGTATTTAGTTGTTACTAAGACAATATAAGCCATATTTCAATAATAAACATGTAAATTTCGGTTAATAACTGAAATTTAATATAAAAATTACAGAGTTCAAACAATAACCTTCAAAATTAATTTGCACAATTACGTTAAATGCAAATGATCCTAGGCGCTTAAAAATGCTAGAAATCAATTCTACAAAATCATAGAAAGTCAGGAAATAAATATGCAAAACATAAATATGCCAATGTGCAAAAATCATTCCTACATAACATAAAGAAACTACCTCCTAGTACCTACTAATGCAGTAAATATAGCAATCAGAGACCACATGAATTAAATATTTATATTTTATATTTATGAATACTTTTATTTCCCAATATGCAAGAGGACGTTTGAAATTATGCAGAGTCAGGTTTGTTTTCAAGTCGCAAATCACGTTGACCTGAATGTTACAGTTTTTTTCCCGCTCCCCAGAGAGCGAAACGTTACAGACAGAAAATTAATGTCATAAGTAACCATAACACGGTTTATTATATTTTTCATTAAAAAAAACTCGTATTCAAGTACAATTTACCACAGACAATATGCAAGTCACAAAGGGATATGCGTGACTCTCATTACATTACCGAAATATTTTCTTATTGGTGACACATTCATTGATTAATACCTTGCATTGCACTCACTATCATCGTCTTGGTTATTCTTTTATGTTAAACTTTGCCAAAGTTGTGAGAAGAATGAACTATTTATTCATCTTCCATTTTTAATAACAAAAGTAGTAAAATCGTCAACGTTCTTTGTTAATTGTAGAATGAGAGTATAGTTAAAGTCGTTTACGTGACATATATATATATATATATATATATATATATATATATATATATATATATATATATATATATAT
>NNCF01125896.1:131001-158511 GCA_002313205.1 Laupala kohalensis | reverse complement strand
ATATATATCCTTTACTCACAAATTATATATTCTTTTCGTCCGTATGTCTTGATTCTTTTTTCAATATTCAACTTAAACATTATTGAATCGCCTTGCCTTTGACCGATATGCGAGTTGAAAATTCACTGTCGTAGTGTCACCACACTATAATGTAAGAAATTACTAAGTTGTATCGACTTTTCTAATATTGTGTGCATTTGGATTTTCTTGCGTATTGAAATTTTTCGACATAAAACGGTATAGCATTCAGTATTTTCTAATACGGCGTTTATTTACCATTAAAATACAAATGAATAATTCATTTCTGCATTAACGAAAAATTCCGTGATCTCTTCATAATGAAGTATTTTTAGGTCACAAGTTTATATTCAATTTTGTACATACGTAATTCCCGGAATAACTTTTATTCTTTCTGACCTTTGATTTTGGAAGGATTTGTAGGGGAAGATTACCTTATTGTATGAAAACTGTGTTCTTCCTTGTGTCTGGTTTGTGCATCAATTTGTCATTTTGACACCCTTACTTCGTCTGGGCGTCATCTTCGTCCTAGATGAACTCGGCGTCCAAGACCCAGCGTGACATTTGGGAGCAAAAGAACGTCTCAACGTTTTACTGACATTGATGAATCACCGCAAGAAGTAGTTTCATCACGCGCGCGCGCGTTAAAAACACATCTAACGTAGAAAAGAATTACGGAGGAAGACCTTAAGAAAATTCTTCTCCCTACGTCGTTATGGTCTTCCGCTCCGCTTGCGCGAGTCTCCGAGTTCCAGTTACTACGGAAAGTTTCAAGAGGCGGACCCTGTGTCTTGTGACCCGTGGAGAAATGCATTAGACGCGGTAGTTAAGAGAAGTAAAGAATTTCTGTACTACGTAACGGAAGTTATGCTCGTCAACGGATTCGTAGAATTGTTTTTGTTTATGCGCATTCGACAAGTAAACATGCAACTCATACGTCCCCCCCTTAAAGACAAGGGGTTTCAGAGTTATGGTGTTGTAACATTGCTTCATATGAATTGACTAATTGTAGTATTATTTGGAGATAACTGACATTTGGAATTAATTGGGCAATTATGGTGCTTCATGAAACTTGAATGCGATACGTGGGAAAAGAAATTCAAGGAAATCAATTTACTTTACGAAAGCATTGAACACATATAAGCCTATTATCACATACTAGGAACGAAATATGAAACATATTCTTTAATGATTGGACTACACATTGTTTGAATGTAGGTCGCCAAATATGTAAAGTTAGTTATTATTGCACGCATTATGTGCTACGTCTATTGAGATGTGTTTGTTACATTCAAGATTATATGAAAAATTGTGAAAGTGCGTGACTGAAGTTTGTGAGAGAGCAAACATTCTCTTCAAAATTCAGGAGTATTTGTAATTTTTATAAGCATATTAATTTAATCATTTATCTATCCTTCGAATAATCAGAATATTTTGTGGTAATTATAACAATTGAATGGTAAAATACTCCGTAAAATGTTTTTGTGTATTGACGAATATTAAAATATTTTATCGTAAAAAATTAGACTAACAGCATCTAACATCTCATCTCCCCAATTCTCTATCCCAAATCACGGATAGGTGGAAGATCAGGGTGGCCTGAACCTCGCCATAAGACATTAAATATGTAAATGAATAATTGCTTAATGTCTTCTTTGATGCTCATATCCAAGAAAAGTCCATCTAAAAGATTGTCCACGAAAAGTCCATTTAAAACTTCTGTCTGAATAAAAGAATGTCCAAACGTAGTCAAAGGAACCGAAAAAATATGTCATAAAATGATTGATGTTCATGACAGGAATATATTTTGGAAAAGCGTTGCTTCAAAATCGTGCTTTTCATCCTGTCAACACGACAGGCGACTTCGACTTGCCTGTCGTTCCCAGAAAAGACAACGCCGCCAGGAAATGACAGTCTCATTTCACGCAATCTAACTCAATCAAACAAAGGAGTTGAGGAGCGTGTAGAATCGTCACCTCATCCTAAACTTGAAATGAAAGGACGTCGAACACCCGACTCATTCCAGCCTTGTTCTCACCCACCACAGCGATTTATTCCAGACACAGCAGGCCATCCATTTCAATCCCTACACGTGGGTAGACAATCAATAGGGTTCACTGACAAATGAAATAATTTCCTCGAATTGAAACGTTACCTCCACCTATGGATTTCCAATGTACTCAAATGGTACGACCTTGTGTTTTCAAATAATTTCAAATGATCTAATTGAATGTGTACTTCATGTAAATTATGCTTATTCGAAATGTGGGTGTGTTTCAGTAAATATAAATCGATTATCACATGATAGAGCGAGGAGTTCCGCTTGCACCTAAGGTGTACGAAGTGCTAACATATTCGCTAGACTTCCATGTAAGTATAATATTCTGATATTTTGAGATGGTGTCGTCTGTCAATATCACTTTTGCCATTTTTATTTGCAATGTTTATTTTATTATTAGGTAATTATTTTCCGCTCAATGCTTGAAAGAGCTTACTTACTTACTTAGTATCTTTTTACTTGATAGAAGAAAATATTCATATGTATATTGCTATTTAATTACTTTTTACTTTGGACGGTAAATGGTTTTGTGCAACGAATCGATTCGTGCAACGGCTCAGATGACGCAACCTGAAACTCCATAGATAGAACGTACATTTGTCAGTTTAACGGGCCAGAGGGTTGCTTAAATGTTGAAGTTTTGTCTCAAGTTGGCGAAATATTTCCCCCAAGATCTAACATGCAAGTTTGTTCTTACTCCCAAAAATTCTACTCTATAATTTTATTCAATTTAAAAACTTTTAGTGAAAAATGCTTTAATATCAAACGTCCTCAATATGATTTACTGAATTAATGAGCCATGACCTCCAACTTCTCCAAATTTGATCTACACCCTCAATCCCTTTCTGGCAAAGAATGAGCTAAATTATATCCATGAATTTGACAATTCTGTGGCTAAAGCATTAATTTTAAGGCATAGACTAAAGAATAATTTTAATTGGAATTACTAATCAAGCTCTTTTATTACAGTACAAAAAAAATGGAAATATGAACCTGGATATTCGTAACCAGCAAAACTGTGGCTATGCCTAATATTAAGAATCATGCAATAAAAATGTACGGAAAGTCAAATTATTTCTTTCTTTAAGCATATCCATAGCAGTAAGTATTTCGGAAGAAACCAGACTTCTCGTTAAAATTGATTGATGTTAATTTTCAAATAATTGGGCTTTAACGCTTTTTTAGATTTGTTTAATATGTCTTTTTGTTGGTTAATTAATTATAAATTGACTATATTAAAAAATAAATTACTTCCACTGCAACTTATAAAAATGTATATACGCAAAACACACCCTCTCATCTTCCTTTAAACAAGTAATGATTATCATCGATGAAGTCCTTTAATCATCATGAAGCGGAGATAACGACAGCGTTGGTGGTGGCGTCTTTGCTTCCACGACACCGCTGACCGGCAGAACGTGGATTCAAACCCGGCTCGGCCGAACTGGGAGAGGTTTTCAGCTGGGGTTTTCCTCATCTAGTCTAGACAAGTGTCGGTTCTGTACCGTAAGTTCCTTGGCAACCGCCGTCTCTCTCCTTCCCAATTCCCTTTTACCCAAGTCATGGAAGAGACAGACCAAATGACCTGAACCTCGTCATAAGAGATGAAGTGAAGAAATTAATATATTTCTTTATGTTATGGAGTTTACATTTTAAAAAATTGTGAAAATTTTAAAAGACAATGGTGAAATAATTTCCAATTTGCTCATGAAAATCATCAAAATACTCCTTCATATAACAAACGGAAAAACAAAAAATGTTTCTACATCACCAGAAAAACTCTTGTAATTATAAAATTAAATTAAAACACAGTTTATTCTCAAATTTTATCCTATAGGTTTCACAAAAGTCCAATCTCTCTTCAGACTCCTCTTCTTGATCCATGCTTCTAAGATGTGCGTAATATAGTATATTTATTTAAAAAAATAAGAAATAAAACTTCTAAGTTTAGATAAGTTCAAATGGTAGCTCAGGTAGATAAGTTCAAATGGTAGCTCAGGTAGATAAGTTCAAATGTGTATGTTAAATTGTGCCCGAATGCAAATGTGCCGACCCCAATTTTTCCAACTTTCCGAAAAAGGACAGAATTACATTTTTGTGCAAACAATGAGTACATAATTCGCACAAAATTATAGTGTTGTTGTCGTCCAATGTCTGATTTTAATGTAGGTGGGGGTGCTAGGTGAACGTTCCGACAGCACCCCCCACTTTTGTCATCCATTTTTTTCTGTTTCTGAATGTGCACAAAATTATTAATTAGCGAACGAAATTAACACATAATTAGCACAAAATTATAGAATAGTTTATTTCATTTTATAACATAAAGGGGTGCCAACTAAGCACGTTTGCATGACTGCTGCCATAAACACCTTCCTCTAATCTAGATTGGTGTATTCTTACATAAATAATTAATTTCATCATGGTTGTGTAGTAAATTATGCAAGGAGTGCATTCTCAATTTTTTGTTTCCTACAAAAATGTTTTGCGATTAGTCATATACATCGGAGCAAGAATTTTTCCCTGTTGAAGATAACTTTTACTGTAACTAAATATTTCAGAACGTATTAATGTGTGACATATTTAATTGTATACAATTTATACAATTATTGCCATTTTTTGTAAACTAAAGTATTCGTTTTTGCTGATACATGAAAGAAAAAATATGAAAGTGTACAGTGAGGTCATGGACAGTTGAAAAGGAGTTTCTATTCTGGACTATGACTATAACAATTTTGGAGTTTTATGACAATGATTATAAATCCCTCAAATAAAGGGTGAAACTATTAGAAAACTAGTCATCGGTGATTAGGACTAAATCGTCATACTTTCCATTTTCTTCAGGGAATATGTTGTAACGAGAACTTATTTAACCATTACTGTATAATAATAAACCTATCATTTGAGAATTTCACAATAAATTCCGTTCAAGTGTTGGTAGAATTGCATGTTTCTGGAACGCTTGCTTTGTTGTAACTTAAGTAGACAGCGTGGACACGCTTGGAGATCAAGATTTGGTCGGTAATTTATTGCAAATGGGAAGACATGTCTTAAGGATGCGTCACTTGTCGCTCACACGCCTCAGGTATACAATGTCCAGATTACTCTTGGAGAAGTTGGCCGACAAAAAGAAATGAAGATCAGATCAATGGATACGTGGTTATTGTTCATTATCGTATTATTCACTTTTAATTACTACCTCATGCTTGCATAAATATTATTATAAAAGTGATTACTTATGAAATAAAGAACTTACTCTATTCAATATTCATTGTTAGTATTCTTTGGAAAATGAATGCCAAACGGTGACGTTCCAGAGATGCGATTATAGCCACGTCGATTATTTTAACACCTCAGTATACGAGTGTATATCGTACTAACCATATTTGTTCCATAATTTTAGACTACTTGTGGACTATTCTGAATGAGTGCCTAAAATTTACAACAAAATGGAGGTATTAACTTTTGGTTCCTCATCTAAGAAAGACTTCAAAGAAGTCAATTTGAACTACAGTATAATTTTAGAAAACCCGTCGGTTTTAAAACTAAATTTCATGATAAATTCTCTCTAGGAACGAAAATATTATAGTATTAACAATCAAAGGACAAATAATCAAACAATAAATGAGAAAAAATATTTTTTTATTCCAAAATTTAATCGTAAGCTCACTCTTGGAACAAAAGAGTTAATAACAATAGTTAAAGGAAAATAAGACAATGGAGAAGCCATTACGGTATTGCTATAATTTTTTACTATTATAAAATACACATTGACGTTTTTTTTTAAATAGAAATTTACTCACTCAGGTTGCAAAATATTAATATTATATAGAATTTTATTTTGTCTAAAATTATGAAACAAAAATGATTGGCGGGGAATAAAGTGGGGGTGCCTACTTTATCGATCTATCGAGAAACATTGAAATTTTTGATATGAGAGATAAATGAGAAACCTTATTGAAACCTTATTCTACCGGGCAATGTAGGTCAAATCATTAAAATGTATATTGTGTATGTATATATTTGAATTACTTTGTATGATTGATACTTTAATTTGTATTTATAGGTGTTATTTATCAAGAAAAAATGAAGAGTGAACTCTTCTAGCTGTTCGTAAGCTTCTTCCGTATGGTATTATACCAGATAGCCAATTATGTTCATAGAAATATACTATCTACTAACAAGGTAGTATATCTATGTAGTATCTAATATACTATGTAGGTTATATATTTCTATGATTATGTCCGGTAGCTTGTATGTCCATGACGCGCTGTTGCCAATGACGGACAGAATGAAAACCAAGAACAACAAATTAAATATCTCTTCAAAATGTTCGGTGACTTCTATAAAAATAGTATGCAATATAATATAGGCTTTTGTCTATAACATAACAAATGTTCGTTTAGGTTCGGAAACTTATTCATTTTCGAAAGTAAATTGTTTATTCATCTGAGACAATGTTTTTCATCTACATTANAGTATGCAATATAATATAGGCTTTTGTCTATAACATAACAAATGTTCGTTTAGATTCGGAAACTTATTCATTTTCGAAAGTAAATTGTTTATTCATCTGAGACAATGTTTTTCATCTACATTATAATAAATATAATACATAATGGTCTGGGTTTTAAAGTTAAAATCGATATCAGTATATGGTATCAAGCATTCACTTATTCAAATTACAGATGTTTAAAATACTTAATTGTTCGTCGGCAGAGTTAACTTGAGACATCTGCTCCAACGACAGCCATCTCTAGCAGTTTGGATCCATTGGTCAGCTTCTCTGCTTTATTATTCCCATCCTTAGAACCACCTACATAACCCTCAGTTATGTCTCTCTCAGAGCTTGCAATTTGCGGTTGCGAATAATTCTTATCCCCTGAAATATATTTGTTTCTAGGAAGTTACATCAATATAAATTAATTGACCTCTGTTAAAATATGATCGAATGTTTGACCTAATCCCCAAAAATTTATTGTGTTAATTAAATTGTACGTACGTTTCTTTGGTACAGGTTTTAGGGAAAAGGGTTATAGTGGGAAATTATTTTCTAGGGAATACTACATTAGGCATGCAGAAAAGTAAATGAGGTGTAAGAGTTCCTGCAAAAAAGTCATACATGTTCTAAGCAAACTGTCTAATCATCAAATTATATTTTTCATATGTATACTTCCTCTCAACTTATTACTTTCTCCAATTTGACATAACATGTTTCATAACTGTTAAATTTGGGTGATTGTGAGGTTGTTATTTCGGTCTCTTTCTGCGAAACGTATCCTAGAACTCGACTTAAGAGTCATCCGTGGGGAACGACTGACGTCACAGCAAAACTCTTACGTTAGTTTGACGACTTTGGATCCTTAAATCCTCGGGAAATTGCCAACAGGGATGGTTTATTTTTACTTCATTAAATACAGGGTAAAACGTAGTGAATCAGTACTTGCTGAGTGATGAGGAGAGTTGCTTGTGAATCAAAACAGCGTCTACTCAGGCGACACAGATGAGTCATAGGGTGAGGCATAAGCTGTGAGGCTACAGGCGAACTACGCCGACGCAGACAGCGTGGCTCAGACATCACGACTCGGACCGCAAATTTAAACATAAATTGTAAAGGGCGGGCTGATGCAATCTCCTGATTTAGTTAAATCAATAAAATTATNGCTGTCTCTTATACACATCTAGATGTGTATAAGAGACAGCCCCCCACCCCGTAAACTTGCACAAAAACATTTAAGAGCTCGTGGCTCCAATTATCCCTCTATATTTATGAATGGATTTCTTAACATAATAACTACTTACAGAATGTAAAGTAAAGAATTCTGGAAGTCTTTGAGGATATTGTACCCTTCGTCTGGAGGTTCACTGTTGGTTCAATGAAGCAAAACAAACATTCTTATCTGTTAAGATACATTCTTACAAGATTTATAGACCAATATTTTAAAAAAATTCATGTTCGTAAATATTGCGATTTTTTTAATTTGACAATTAAAACTTTTTAAATCTACAAATTATTAAAGGATGTGTACATTATGCTGGAAGACACAATTCACTTTTGAAGGGTCAATTGATACCGTACAAATTTATTTACATATGACGACAAGGGAAATATTAAAAAGGTTTTGCTCGTGAACTTAAAAAATAGAGTTATTGAAGTATGTATGTTTCTCAAATATAGGCTAAATGTTGATTGCGAATTTTGGACGCTCCGATCTTTATATTAGTGTGGAGAATACGGATTTATGACTTATTTTAATGCAAAAATTGGACTCACCTCATCGCCATTTCGTGTTCAGCCTAAAAATAACACTCCGTTGCCTCAAGGTAACTTTCCAGCTTTCCACTGCGATTACCGGACCGCCCACTGACTGCCAAGCATGCGTCATTTGCTCTTGGAATAACATGTTCGTAAAATACACGTTTGATTCATTGGAGTTCTTTTACTATGAATCAGGAAATATTTGGTTTATTTCTGTTTACTGCCATAGGAAGTTTTAGCTATCTGTTTCCCGATCATTCGTATGGCCGCGTCATACAATATACGCAAAATTCATCGCCTTCGCTCGGAGCAAGTTGTATATTTCGACACTAGTTATTCTGTTAAACAATTTAAATTTATTTTTGATTTTCCGCAGCAACAAATGTAAATTTAATATCCAGACTGTGTAACAAAATTCCAAGAAGAAAATTAATGTATAATCTGACATACTTATACTCAAAAACATGTATCATTAAAACGATATATTTCGTATGCTGAAAGCACTGCCTCTCAATTTGATCATTGTTTACGTGAAACCATTTTTATACTTTCGTTCCGTGATATTGTTTTTTCGAAGAATGTCGTAATGTCCAAAAAGCAGTTAGTATTTTGACAGTACACTTTCGTGTTGGGTGGGTGAGGTATTCACTATTTATTGACAGTGTAATTATATAAATAAATTAATATCAAGGGATTTAATAAATTAATATCAAGGGACCGAGCTATGCTCGGATTTATTCATTATAAAAATAATTTTAAATAAATTTTTACTGAATTAACATTTTCTCATTACTAATTTGACGGGTTTATTTAATGAAATTTACGTTAAAAATATAAAAATAATAAAAGTTGCTCTATATTTGAGCGCCCAACGGATGCATCACAGAGGAATCCGCGGCACGTTTGTTCACAGACGAAAGTCAATTTAAACTTACGATTATTGCTCGTACATTAAGAGTAAGATTGTTAAAATACCTTCCGTGTCCTTTTGTCATTTTCACAATAATTAATACTGTTTATTATACAATAACAATAAACTACTAGCGTGAGTATATTGTTATTACTTATCACCATGGACTTCCAACCTTTTACATAACCACCACAGGTCATTGTACTGTCTGCATTAGTCATCCGACTTGGACTGCGGTTTAGTCATCAGCAGTTTTCATTTTCTACCAGTGATAGCATCTTCTCTAGCCAATGCCACCGGAAGAACGAAGTTCTTATCTTCCGTTCGTTTCTTGCAATATCGGGTTCTTTTCGTTTTCAACTATACCTCCGTACTTCCCTATTATAGTGTATGGATAAAGAATAAAAATCTCAATTTTTGGGAAGAATGTAGGGCTGGAGAGCAAATTTTCAAAGTTTTTTTGTTGAGTATTCGATTGTTAATGTGAACTAATGAATACCCTAGAATGAATGAATCACTGAAAAAAATAGGAAATTATGTCGGGGTCAACATAAGAGGTCTTTTAAAAAATTTAAATATATGTGGTCATACTTTGACTGATGTATCTGTGGAATAGATTACCCTCCCTGCCAGTGACGGCGGTCCGGGAGTGCTTCAATAAGTGCAAAATGGTATAGACATATTTGCTCCAATATTGGTAGGGTTCTATTTATTGTTTATGGCAGTATGTTTATTTTATTCGCTCTTTTTGTAGACTCATAATCATGATAGAACCTGCCATTAAAAACCATTTACAGGGCCAACTGTTTGTCAAGGAACGCCACTTCCGGGTGTCCCCTCTCCGTTACACCCCTGCTTACTGTGTTCAATATGTATTTAGCATACATGAGAGGACATTCAACTCACGTCATGTTCAGTTCTCGTATTTCATTATCTTGTGACGCATTCGGAATTGAATTTCTGTTGATTAGTGGTATCGGAGAAATGTTTGTATTGCGGACTCATGGTTTGTAGAATAGTGAGATCGTATTCAAAGAATAATCTTGCTTTTCCGTTGATTTGGATGCACTTGAAAGATCTCAGCACTTCAGTGATTTCTGCAGCCCACGGATTATAGAAGGTAAATAATAGATTATAGACCTAATATAATCTGTCCTGCAGCCTTACCTCAAGTTACCACCTTATTCTTTGTAAGATATTTGCCATGCCGTTGTTCTGTGAACCACACCGCAACTGATTCATTTTTTCTTGTCATTGGTGATAGCTGAAAGGTAAAGGGATCGATAATGATTGATTAAAGATTAATCGAAATGTTTTCAATTAAATGCATTGTACAATTATTATTTATTGATTTATCAATTTATTGATTTATCAATCAATTCAGTCAAGCGCTTATAAGTTTAAATTATGTGATGTATAGAAATAAGAGATATATTGTCTTTATATATAAACTTAGACCTGAAGAAGAGGTCGTATTGCGACCTTGAAACTTCGCTGTCGTCGATCCAATTCCAGATAATATATAATATGTACAAATTTATATTGACATTGATAAAGAGTGATTGTTAGTAAACAAAGACCAGATATTAATAATTGATTGTCTATAATATCACACTATACTTTATTTTCCTTGTATAATATACTTGAAATATTTTATTTAAAAAATATACAACGTGGCGCCAGCCCAGTAAGAGACTTTTCTACCCAGAATCGTGACCAAGTATTATAATACATGTAGTCCTAATTCTGATAACAGTTCATTATTGCTGAATAATAATTGGAAATAATAAGAGATATTTAGAAATAAATGTCTTACAATCTGCTGTATTTTTATTGCAATATGCTGTATTTTTGCATGTCTTTTTAAATTTACGAGTAAATTGATGAGAAATATAATTACTCGTATTCAAGCGGATCAAAAAATCAAAATAATTAATCGATGCCAAAAATATTACATCTGGACATAATACATTTCTTTCGAAGAACCACAAAATAATCGTTTGTTGCAATAATTTGTGATTAAACCACCAATCACTTGGGAAAAGTGAAATAACATTCAGCTCCGTGTGTGTGTTTGTATGTATGTATGTAAGAAGAGTGCTATTAAGTGAGAATTAGTTGTTTGGTACAACTCAGAAGATAGCTATTAATTTAGTTATAACAAATTGCCAAGAGTTTTATCGAAGATAAATTTCAATCTCACACATACACATATAATATTAGCTGTCTTATTAGTTGTACTAAACAAGTAATTCTCACTAATAGCACTCAAGTAATCTCAAGTAAATCTCGCTTAATAGCAGCTTGGCGTTTGTGTATGAGATGGAATCCACATCCTAAGTCCAATTTTAGAAATTGGAATAGGGGTAATGGAAAGGTGGGAAAGTTCTAGTTCCTGTGTTGCGTAAAAGTACTATGAATGTTTTTAATCATCTGTATACATTTCAGTACTCGTTCCTGTCGCATTACAATATAACTGTCTTTAAATTACTCAAGAAAATATAATACATTTCATTACTCATCATTTTCAATGCGTGATGATAGCGATTAGAAATTAAACTTTTTATATTGTTTCCTCGTGACCTTTTAATTCTCTCTACAACATCAGTGAATAATATTTAAACGGGACTCTATAACGTGATCAGAATTAAAGAAGTATATAAATTTCGTTNTATATATATATATATATATATATATATATATATATATATATATATATATTAGCAATTCTACGATAAAAAATCGATATTCCTGAATTACCAGAATTTTCGTGCTTAGTTTTTAAATATTTCTTATCCAGATAACCTGGTAATAAAATATGAATGTATTTATAATATGGTGATGAATGTTTGTGCGTTTGTCTGGTACTCAGATGTATACTATTTGAAGGGTATTTATCAGACTTCGTGAAATTGTGTGGTACCGTAGGAAAAAAGTAAATTCAACATCCCTAGCGACGCTGAGAGAGTGCTGTCGCATACTGTATAATATAAAGTATTTCAAATGCAATAGGGTTATGAGCAAACCCTGCGCGTAAACCTTAGTAAATGAAAAAATAAACTATTTATTTAATATCTGCACGGCGAGTATTGTACTGTAAAGCATAATCGAAATGGCTGAAAACGAACTTCGATATTGAATTTATCTGGAATAGTATAAACGCCTTGCTGAGTGATATGGAAGAGAAATACAATGCTAGCACACACAACTGTGCATAGAATTCGACACAACTCCAGTAATATTCTGTTTCATACGTATGTAAGAATGTCGTATGATTGCATTCTCAAATTCTGAACCTTACGGTATTATTTTTTACAATCTTAACTCTTTCTAAAGATTTACAAATTTCTTTTGAATTTCTTTATTTTTCCAATTTATATCACCTATTGTACATGAATATATTCTCATTGTTTATGTATTTGTATGTCTTTCTCTTCACCTGTCTGACCTATGTCATATTGCATTCCAACCATCATTCAGTTGATTCATAAGTATACTTTTCCATCGCCGTTTGGTTATCTGTTTCTTCTCCATACACTATTCTTTTCTTTTCTCAAGAAGAACATTAATTTTCGCAACGATCTGTCTCATTCTACTCCATACAAGTAACGCGATCCTGAAATTTTTCTCTGTGCTGTTAGAAAACCTCGTAAATACCTCCTCTAAATACCGTCCTTTCACTGTACACGTATAAAGCTCAATTCACACGATACGTTTTGTGCTCCAAAATGGCATGCAAAGTACTATGTAGTCAGCCGTCTAGTCTCGGACTTCAGAAAATGTCATAGCTGTCTACGCTGCAGTCTGGCATGAAAGATTTGGGAAATAGCACATGTTCAAATTTTCGTGCAGTTTTGCATGCAAAGCCTTGAGCCTCGTCCCGTGACAGTGACAACTAATGGTCCGTTCGAAATAGGACTAGCACTGATGAATTATCGTTAAAGTAAACTAAATACAATTTATTTGAAACAATTACTGTTGGAAGTTATCATACCGGTGGTCATCAACGAGGAAAACAGTACTTTCGCTTTCCTAATTAACAAGCTTTCTTTGTTAAATTTATATATTTATTATGATTATCTTTATTAAAAGCAACTTAATTGAACAAAAATTCATTCAGAAATGCAACAAAATGTTATCAGTTAATATATTTGCTTTATAATAGATTACATAACCGAACCTTGTGTTAATTGTTATCTGACAAATTATACATTATTTTAAGTGATGCAGCTAGGCAACCTTAAGGTTAGAGCAACAACCATTAAAACAAGTTGGCGAAAAGAAGCAATCGATAAATTAAATCACTTTAAAGAAAAATATTACAAATACATTTATTGGACATTTAATGTTATATTACAGATCGTCAAGCAAGATACTTCGGACACTCCACTATTTGCCACTATCTAATAAGACCAAACAACTTGACACACAATGTTGTCATTTCGTCCATGTATTTGCATTATTATTTTAGTTAGCTTATCAGCGCTAATTACTAAATCTCTTCGATGAATAATCTCTGCGATAACCACGACCATTTTCCCGTATTGTCAATACACGCGCATCAGAACATCAAAACTGTCGCTTGGTAAAATGCATCGTGTGAAGCCAACACAGCAGGGCAACCATCACCGCTGTCTGAACCACAGACGTCAAAGGACATTGGANGCACGCTATAATGGAGTGCAAAATGCATCGTGTAAAGCGAGCTTTACACTAATACTTGCGTTGAATCATTTTGAAATCCTTATTTTCTAAACTGCTCATCTCTCCTCTCTAATAGCTTTCACCTTTATCCACGTAAAGTACGTCGAGGATATAGTTATCATTCAAACGTTTTTCTAAGTATTTGACGATCTTCACAAATTTTATTTTCTTCCTTTAAGGTAATATTACCGGTTCCCCGTTTCTATTTTTTCTTTCTTGTCCCCCCTCCATCTCTTCCTTTTTTCTAACAATTAATATTAAATTATTTTCATATGGTCATCTTGCTTGTTTTCTACACTTCGCTCACGTATTTCAAGTTCTACTCGATCAAGTGCTTCGTTCGAGAACTGTCTGTTTGCGTAGGTAAATGCACCGTCCAATAAACTATATTTAGTAATAATGAAAAGATCTTTCGTGGGAAAGATGGCAGCCACTAATTACTGTGGAGAAGGTAAGAATGATGAAATAATAACTGTCGTGTAATTGAGGGAAAGCCGTGTGAATATTGTCATAAGTGAGCTTGACATTAGTGCTACCAAGAAATCTATTTCCACGCAGTTAAAATGGATAATAAATTACTAACCTTCGATAAAGACTCCGCACGGTAGTTCCTTTGAAAAATTTCAAAATAATAATAAACTCTAGGCAGTTGTTAAATGTAATCATTATATACTTGTTAAAAAGAGCTATACAAAAATTTCTCTAATATTACTACAGCTTAATGATCACTAGCTTCTGTTGCTATACCTTCATGTATAGTTGTGCAACCTGTAATAAGATAGAAATACATGCATATTCTGCTTATAGTTGCTTGTCGTATTAGACTTGTTCTAATAACTAATACTAGATCTCGCTTATCATGTCACAAATTATATTTTGGATTTTGTCATTGATCAATATTCATCGAATGGAAATAGAAGGAAATCATTTAAATGTTTAATTTCTAGTTGAAAATACAGTACACAAGTAAGAGAACCAAATTAAATAAATAATTAAAGACTTAACGACCTTTTATGGACGAATAGTAGATATTCATAACGTCTCGACATGGATTTAAGCGGTCTCTGTCCAAAAATAACTTTTTTGTCCAAAATTAAAGTATTTTCCCAACCCATCAGGTGATCATTATTAATTTCTATGAGAGGTAACTACAATTTGTTCTACTAAACTTAAATTTCGTTTGTGCTCCTGGATTCTAGTTTTTAACCCTCTCTTTGTTTGACCTACGTAGTTAGTATTACAATATTTACATTTTATTTTGTATACTACGTTAGTATTCACATGGTCTTTCTTTTCTTTCCTTTTCGATATCAAATTATTTATGTTATTCTTAAATGTTGAATCAATTTCATATTATCAGACATAAGTAATCTATGAAGTGAAGGAGTAATAAAATTGTTATATGAAATCTCTGCAAAAAACATATTATCTATTTGAGGTTGCGTTAGTTGTTGCCTCTTTTGAAGGTTACACAATCTTTTTTAATATTTTTATTAACAAAGTCTATGGGATAGTAATTAGCTAATAGTATGTTACACACTATTTGTAAATTTTCCCTNTGTCACCACAACAAAACGATTCGCACATGGTGCGAAAACCAATTAACAGTCAGTGAACAGATCCAACAACGGCGAATGCATTGGTTTGGCCATGTGTGCAGGATGGAAACTACCCAGCTCCCTTACAAGCTTCTTTGGAGGCAGAGGCCAGAAAATTGGAAAATGAAACAAAATGCCCCCAAGAAAACGTGGCTCAAGCACATCCAAGAAGATCTAGAAACCAACGGTTAACTGTAGAAATGGCACAAAACTCCGCCTTGAATCGGAATGAATAGAAAATTATCATGAATAAGGCTTTAAATCCAGTGGCACCTACAGCAGCGTACTGGCTGCGCAGACATCCTGCCAACCAATCGCCAGCTATGGACTGATGATGATGATGATGTAGCTCATCCAAAAACTTTATAGAAGTAAAAAAGAACTCTGTATAAAGAACATTTCCATATCAAATCCATTTGGATAACTTTCTGGGTTTCTTTCAGTATTAATAACTACAATCTTCAGCAACATCTGTGACAAATTAAAGAATGAGAAGAAAAACTTAAGGACAATTATGCTGTCAGAGGTAATAGGAGATTTTGCTATAACAGGAAAATCTTTTTTTAATACACATATTTTTATGTGTACAATATTTTTAAAATAATTAAATAATCAATTACCTTTTTGATTGGTATCTGTAAAAGATTTCGGACTATCTCTTGTTATATATTTCTTCTTGTATGTCATCAGTTAAGAACATTGAACAAATAGAGGAAAAAAGGGAAGGAAGAAGACCTTCCCAATTAGCAAGTGTGAATCTGAGTGTTACTGTTGTAGTAATGTCTTCGTAGAGAACTGAATAATTGAATGACTATTTATCCATTAAATAATTTTATGGATATTGCAAATCACAGCTCTTCAGTATTTTACTTTTAAAGTTGCTTAAATTTACTTCAAAAATTTTCTACATGTAAGAGATGATAACAAAATTATGAATGATAATGAAACATATTTTAAACATTTATTTTTAATTGCAAAAATAATACTTTTATTTCAAATATAATGATAATCCCATATGGGTGTTATTCCCTTATCGGGTGCCTCCCAGGTGATGGATAGGGGAACATGTTAGGGTGAGTACAGGGGAAATAAAATATCCAAGATGGACCTCATTAAGGGTAGGAGGGGCACAATTTCCAAAGAATATTTTAACACACTACAGATTTATTTTTAATAATATTTTTATTCTCTTCAAACAACCACCATTGCTTCAACTAATGACAACTGTCCACCATCATAGCACACTGAGTACTACTAAGTTAGTTTATTGTCCTCCATGTGGTCATACACAGTTTGTACTGCTTTTTTGACAATAAATTTATTATTACTAAAAAGAACTGAACTGACCAAACTGGGAGAGCAACTACTTGCTTCAACAATTGTTACCAATCATTGACCACATTTTAATACTTCCACTCTGATGATCAGAATATTACTCCAAAACAAAAAGTTACAATGCAAGCTCATATTAATAAAAAAACAACACAAGAACTTGCATTAGATAATTCTTATTATTCTAATTTTAATTTTCAATTCAATATTTAAATAATGTTTTCTTTAATCTTTGGTAAACACATCCACTAACTGTTCTCCCATTGGAGATAGAGTATTTTTATCTCCTTATTTTCTACTTTGTTTCACAAAATTGTACTTTACTTCCATTTGTTTCAATCGTTTCTGATCTGGATTGTTTACAGGTTTAACGGGACATTGATTATACTCATAATTTACAGGAATCTCACAGGACATTTCTAACTCTGTTTATAGATATTTAGTCCAGCAAGCTTCAACACAAGCTTCACACAGTGAGATAAATTTAGCTTTAGTGGTACTGAGAGCAACCGCACTTTGTTTTTTTTCGTTTGTTTGTTTTTTCTCTTCACGCCTCTGTATTGCCAAATATGATAAAGTATCACATAAATCAGGCTTATATTCAACAGTAGCATATATCAGACAGTGAATAAGTGATATGCATTTTTTCTCAAAGATATTATCTATAGTACAATCTTCACTAATGTTAAAATTGACCCCCTTAGGCATAGCAATAGAATTAGTTAGACATAACAAATTTATTCAGAATGGACTCACAGTACTCTTTCTGGTTAATGCAAACAATATTTTTCTTTAGTTATATTTATACCAGAATTTTGGTGATTTCTAAGAAACCATAGAGACCATTGAGTGATTTTTTAAGTTTTAATACACTATTAGTTGGTACATTAATTACTACTGGCGGTCTTAAGTAACTGGTTTCATCTATGTCTCCATAGAAGAATGCTCCTTTAACATCCATCTGATGAATAGTGTTATTGCATTGTACAGCAATTGATAACTGTATCCTTAATGTTGGCATGTTTAAAACAAGAATAAATATCTGTAAAATCTGCGTCTTGTTGAAAACCCCTTGCTACTAATTTTGCTCTAACAAATTCTGTATTTCTAACTTTTTCTTTGCGAAAACACACTTACACTCAATAAACTAAGAAGCATAGCTCTCTTTTGTGTTAAAGTATTATCTGAGTAAAAAGGACGACCTGAATAAGTGTCCTTCCTATACCATTTAAAAGATAGTTTAATGTCCTCACGATTAATTAATGCATCAAGAACATTTAGTTTATTATTATTTTCGATTTTTAATGTGAATTTTATCCTAGGATGGTAACTATTAAATGGTTCTAATATGATTTATATTTCATTTTGTGGCACATTTAAATCATTCGTGAGTATACTCAAGATAATTTTTTTAAATTGACTATCCTGGTAAGATATTATAATTATATACGTGATATAAGGTTTGTGTATTTTTGGTAAACCACGTGCCAAAGAAATATTACCTGAGGTGGTATATAAACTATTTTATGTTTCTGTATCTGTGTAATTATTTTATTTCCATCGTCTAAGTAAGGCTTGTATATTTCCTAATATTCTCTTAATTGGATTTCTTTTAATAGATTCATATGTAGAGCTATCTTGTAACATGTTCAATCTTTGCAATGTGTTCAGCTTTAGAAACTAAAACTGTCACATTTCCCTTATCTGCCGGAGTTAAAAAGACATTATTCTCCTCTAAATATGTTTTCACGAAATTTCTGTTGAACAACAACTCTTTCAGAATATGTGGTTTGTGCTGTCATTTCTGCTTTTTTGTTGCGCCATAATTATATAACTGATCAATGACTTTCGAAATCTATTGTTTTTCTACAGATAGCCTTCTAAGTTTTAACTCTAAACGTTAAATACATCTCAATACGTCTTTAAACTTCAATTCTTCGCCAGAAAAATTGAAGCTACTTCCAAGGGATGCAACTTGCTTAACTCCTTCAGGAGCATTGAGATGTTTGTTATTGTAAAACCGTTTTCTTCGAATTTCTTTAGCTTCTTCCGAAACCTGAAATCTAGAAATCAATTTTTTACTAAATTTACTATATAGATTACCACACTTATCTCTGTACATTCTATTCATTCGAGTTCTTTGGGTATCATAAATTAACTAAGGATATTTGCTGGTACTGATATCTTCAAAATATTTTCATTGAAATTTAGACTCCGTCGTAGGTACATAAAAAAATGTTTATCTCTAATTTCAAAGTTCAATATTTTTCTGTGAATAGTAAAGAGATGGAACGGTGCTGTACCGAACCCTGAAGAAGACAACTTGAATTGTCGAAATGTGGGCGAGGTAGTAAACAAATTTGACATAATCGCAAGAATTAACCACAGATAGAACTGAACATTACATATTTCCTGTGGCTCTACGAAAAATGTATGCATCAAGCAGGGCTCCTTGGCTGAAAAGGTAAAGACCACAGTAATTTATCAAAATAAACCTCTTATATTAAGAATAACTTCGACAATTGATCGCCAATGGAGAATCCTGTTTTTATCCGACGAAATTTTTCAATTCAATTCAAAAGGGCTATATTTTAACAACAAAAATATACGAGTATGGCGGGGCTTAATACCCGTGCGTCTTACAGAGGTCCTAAAATGTACCGTGGGCTGTGCATACTATACCCTAGTATTCACTCTCAATGAACCGAAACAGTAACTAAAATTAGAGGTATTAAAATATTTCGATTATTTAGAAGGTAAATGATATCAGTAGCGGAAAAGGAAATTAATAAGTTANTAAGTTATAATAAGAATTTTTTTTACTGTCATGACTATTTTTAAAATATAATTTTAATTTTTCATCTCAGCTATTGTTATATTACTTAAGTGACAGTTTCGTTCATTGAGCAGCGTTGGGAACCACGGAAAACCAACGGTCAGGGCAAGCGCGCTAAGAATAAAAAGAAGAATCTGGTTGGTAACTGGAAACCTGTAACAGAACAAACAAATTCGGCGGCAGAATAAAGAAAAAATCATAAAAAGAATACATACTTACCTGCAGGGCAAATAACATATGCATACATACCAACATACCCAAATAAATCTTGTTTACATATTTACCTATATATAAGTACATGTACATGTGCCCATATTCGCAAATGTACACATTTTTAAATCAATGAAAACAAACTAAAATAGAATACTAATATTACTATTACTATCACTTATAATAATAATAATAATAATAATAATTTAAACAGATTTAAATTAAGTGTGTTCATTCTGGTCAATCTCCTTCATCAGTTCCGCCTCCCTCTTTTTTCAAACCATACTCAGAAATTTACTATGTTGCTGTTTCTGTTTCGTCACTTCCTGAATCTGCATTGCTCGTTGTCTCCGCTGCGGCCAGGCACCCGACTCCATATAGCCCAGCGTTGCATACAGTGAGGACGCTCTATCTGCTCACGCGAACCGGCTACTACTACCCTTACCATAGAAACTTTCGTGTTTTTATTTGCTTCTCGTTGGTTATTGCAGGATAAAATAAGTTTGATTTCGTACATATAACTGTAATGTGGACCGTACTAGTGCGAAGTACGAAATCTGTTCTCTCTTTTGTGTGAGTTAAATTTTATCTTTTATTTCTGGTAGTAATGTACTTAGAATAGTACCCCCACTGCCCCTCGCGACCGAATGCCACTACACAAGGTCAAGCGCGCAGATGAACCGTCCGCAACCTACTTCTGTCCGTTGACTTCCATTGAAATATCTCATCCTCTCCTATCCCCTTCTCACTCCATAACTATTTGCGGTATGAAAACTTTAAAGTTATTGGATCTCGCTTTTGTGACCTGCGTTCGCCTGCTACGGCCGCGAGTTCCGATATACAACTGTAGACTACCAGCTACCTGCGATGCTATTCAAAATCACAAAAACTTTATTTTCACCCTAATCTCTTTAATTATGAAAATATTTTGTAAAAATAAAAATAACATTTATAATGAGGACATACCATCGTTTATTTCCGACATTATTGAGTCGACAAATCACACACATTATAAAGTTTATACAGTGCATTTTAAGGAATATTGACAAACGATATATAATGGCCTGAATTCGATGTGTCGGCTCGTTAACTGAACTCGTTCATTAACTCGAAATTTTAAAATAAGCAGAGGACTGTTCACTGCTAGTTTCCAGGAGAAGTTATAATCGCATATTACAAAATTTTTCCGTATATTCACGTTTAGGAACAAAATTGACTATTTTAGGTGAAATATGACGTAGCGTATGTTTTACGGATTATCCCGGATTTTACCGAGTCAGCGTCTCCCGAACCTAAAATTCTCGTCGTTAATCGAGAGAGGTTTTGTCCATAAAATGACAATGTTATAAAATTTTGCTGAAAATGAGATTTATCCATAAAATGACAAAAATAGGGACACAAAAGACATTTATATGGGAGGATTTATTAGAATTTCGTTTTCATTAATTACGTGTATTTAGTAAAAAAAACCTTATAATTATTGTAACAAACAAAGTGAAATCTTGTAATAATTGAAAAATATTGTAAATATTTCAAAACATAGAAATCTTGCATGAGCGCGCAGTGCTCAAGGTCCCGGGTTCGAACCCCGGTCCCGTCTCCCATTTTCATTCGACGTAACATGATTAATAAATATTTCAAATACAACAAATATTGAATCACGTATAAGAAGATTTTGATAGGAGGTTAGAGTGCGCGGTAGACTAATGGGTACGTGAGAGAAGTTACTCTCTCCTCGTCCCTGATCATCTCCCGCTTTCTTTTATCCTTCTCCTACATTCTCATTCATTTCATCTCACAGAAATTTTATGGTACTAGAATAACCTGTTTTCGCTAATTTATGTGATAATTTTCGTGTGTTAAATGATTCGATTTTTCTCTGTTTGTATTCCCAGGCTACAAAATTACATTTCCCTCTATCATTCCAGATGTTATAGAAGCGTTAATAATTTTGAATGTTTCTGAATTCCCATTCAATGACTGTGAATATTTTTAAAAAATTATTCCTTCTATTTTTATTTGGTTGTCTCTTGTGCATAAAAAATCTGGAGTTTGAATCAGGCACTCAAAAATGGTAAAGGTGTTCGATTAATTTTGTTCCTTATACAAATAATATGTTCTTAACAATTCTCCTCGTTTCGCTTAGAGACGTTCATTCCGTCAAATCTTGTAATTGGTTTTTGTACTAAGCCTAGACATCCAGTCATCATAATGTAAACTAGCTCTCGCGTTTTGCATAACTATACTTTATAAAAGAAGTTCATCTTTCCCTCTCCTCTTCCTCTTAAAACAACATATAATATGCTTATTTTGTATTGCGCGTCGCATATATTGGAGTAAATCTTTTCTCGTATATTGTTTGTTGTACACCTCGTACTTCTACTTTACTTTACAATCCGAAAATGTCTTGAACTCTCTCGAGGTGTGACAAGAATCCGAGACGTATTTGAGGCGGCTATATACCAGGGAATGGTATGATGGTAGTGATTGTAATGTATATATTCATCTCGTTGTGGTTTCCCTATTTATTTCCCGAGGTCACACGTAGAAAACAATCATACTTTATCCGGAATATGAACCGAGAACCTCTACCGCAAACTCACTGAGCAACTAGGTCGCTATTATGCACTAAAAGTATAGAAGAAGAAAATTAAAAATTTTAAAGCTATAGAAAATAGGTTAGCTCCCACGACGAAGCATTTCGTATCCACCGTGGTTTCAGACAACAAATACTTTCGCTTTTGAAAAGTTACTAGCAGAACTAAACGGAGCTGCCCCGGATTTGGAAACATTCATCACTAGACATTAAAAATTTTAAAACAATTCAATAAATTAGACATATAAAGTTAAAAAATATTTATATCTATTGTTAAATACACATACCAAAAATTACATAATTCAAAGAAATATTGATATTGTGAATTGATGGAATTTAATCTACAGAAGGTATTAAAACACATGTCAAAAAGTCTGGATTTTTTAGCTTATTTTGCACGGCATTGCCACTGGTTCCTATGTAATATTCTAGATTCATATATTAGGTTCCATATTTCTCTACTTTCGCGTTATATAATTTTCACTATAGCTAATTTAAATAAAATAAATATCACGAATAAAACCGTTGTGTACTAATAAGTACGTAATTATGAATTATTTTAAAATCCAGCAGAGGGATACACTTTATACAAAAAAGCTTAATACACAAAGCGCGTATTTAAGTTCTTTTAATTCTTTGGATTGGATATTTACTTGAAAACAACGTTATTCACGGACTTTATGTAATTTTGCTTTAAATAATTTCATCGATTACTTTTTCCGATTTAATTCCACAGACGTTCCTATAGAATTCACTTTATTAGTATAGATGAAGCAAAGGAAATGGGGATGCTTATGAAAATTACACACAAATTATACCAAAAACTAACTTAAACGAACTTTTTCAATTCGTATCAACGAAAAGAAGAAAGATTCGGGTGAAAAATAATTTGTGTGAGGTCGCAGATACTCTGCAAGATCATGATGAAATACAGTTGTTTCAATAACTGATTTGTGTTAATTTATCTCGTGAATACTGTAAGATGTAATGTACACAAGACGAACGACATGAATGTGATGTTTACATAAACATATCAATACCTCTATATCATTTCCTAAAAAGAAATTATGTAGTTTGTACACTCATTCATTCAAATGACACGCCAGTCGTCTAGCACATTCGTATTGAAGACAGTCTAGTGACAGGTAATACATTTGAGAATTCAGTCGTGCGCGAATGCCAGAGCTCCTCTTTTTCGACTCTTGGAGGTAAGTGAAATTGCAGACGAAAGATTCATGTTCTCTTGGAATGTGTCCAGACACGACGGAGGCAAAGGAGAATCACTTCCATGAGACGAAATTGATTTCGCAATCCCTGGATGCTCGTTCATCTTAAGGTACTGAAGGAACATGGGACGGTGTGTCCTTCGTCTGGAACAGTGCCCAAAAAACTTACTTTCAAAGTTAAGACTTTAATAATCTTAAAATATCTTGAGTGAAATTAATTGAGCAAACCGACAGATAATTATTAAAACAAATTTGTGAAAATTTTATGGAATTGCTCTGTAAGATAAATGTATTTCAAAATTAAATACAAAAAATAAGGACACCCACGGCATTGTTTCTCGAATCTGATATACGTATACGGCCTACATCGAATTCACACATCAGCCACACATATATTACAAATGTAACGTACTACATTATTACATCTTATCGCAACTGGAAATTTAGTCTTTTTCATTAATATATTGTAAAAAACAATCAGACTATATATTCCTTGTTGTCCGTAACGTCAGTAAATACTTAGATTGAAAAAAGAACATTGAAAATCGTAGACGGAATTTTACATTATTCGTTGCTTTTCATAATATGAGCGAATGAAAAAATATTCCTCAATACTCAGTGTATATTACTGACGATGGCTGCTATGCAGCCGAAAAAGCTTTATACCAATAAAACAATGAGCAACATAGAAAGGCCATTTAATTTATCATGCAATAATATTTTTGATTAGAATAGCTGTTATTTGGAGGAAATAACAACAAAAAGTACATACTATCCTGACGGATATAATCTCACTTTGGTTTCCTCGTTGGAAGATTCAGAGAGCAATCTCCGAAAGGAACACATCAATACGTTTCATTTTGCATCACCTACAGCGAGGTGAGAGTAGAGACGGAACGAAACTCGAACCCAGTCCTCAGCAATATCCGTCTCAACACTAAAAAAATGTCCACTTCGTCATCATAGCCTGCAGCGGTGAGCTTCCCGACGCGCGAGATATGAGGGAGCACTTGGACACATTTTCCACGTACCTTTGTATCGTCAGTGGAGGATCTAGACCGTAATCAAAGGGCTAACCGGGGAGCATTTTTGTTTAAAAATTAGGTTTTACAGCACAATTTTATTAATACTACCATTAAATAAAATACATCAAATAAATAATTAACAATATGGTAGTGTTAATAACAATAACAATTATTTATTAAAGTTATTAATCTGGTATTATTAATAACAATAATATTATTGATAGCAATAATTATTATAACTAATAACAATTATTAATCTGGTAACACTTTTACAAAGTATGCCATTTATCAACTTCAGTTTTATCTGTTAAGAGTTCAAGTCCAATGGTGGGGGGAGATATAGCCCCCTTCCCCCCCCCTTCCACAATAGATCCGCCACTGTGTACCATGATGACATTTCATTTCTTACATTCCGAGTGCCTACTCGTTAAGGAAAGGTTGCCTCATCTACAGTCAGGTGCAAATAGAACAGACCTCTCAGCCCCTGCAGCTAGTGCAGGAGGTCTCGTGTTCGGGTCCCGATCCGCCATCATTTTCCCCTGACTGTGGATGATGCAACCTTTTTTCTATGTATAGGTGCAAGGAAGTTATGAGGTGGCGTTTTCTTTCATCTATTTGATCACAGTAATGAAAACTCGAAGTCAGAATGGAACTACAGATCTTTTTACAGATGGAACTACAGCTGTTACAAGTTCGCTGAAAAGAGACCTGTCAAAATTGAAATAAAAAATCAGTCGAAATAAGTAGGTAGAATAATTTTCTTTTAAACAGAACAAAAACCCGAAAAACAATGATAATTTCATAACATTCAGAAACAATTTTGTGTTATACAATAATTATCGCGCGCTTCTCAATAGTGAATAAACGATGAGTTCCCTAAATTTCTCGGTCCAGTACGCGCATGCTCGTGACCTGTCGGATATGGAAACAGAGCCACACCCCTTATGCGCTCCACCAATCACAACTGCCGGGTCTCTCCAGGAATTATATCGATGCGACTACCCGGGAATTTCACCCACGTCGGTAAACACGATGAAATACAGGGAACAGAAAGAGAGCGGTGATATACATGAATACCTGGAATCGCGCAGAATTAAACGGACGACCTGTCATCGCCGGCGTAGAGGGACGAGAGACGGGAAGTGAATTCAAATATCGTCATATCAGAGAATATTTTAAAAAATACTGAAAAATTGTTTAGAACTCTCTTTAACCACAATTAAATAGTTATTCGTAGAATAAATTCTAAAAAACGCATAGGATACATCATTTCCGCTCTACATTCCTACAACATGAATTTTGATGAGGTCAACCCTGCTGGAGCGATATGTTGGCCACATCATCTGCTCGTAGTGCTGAAGTCTACTGATTGCGGAGCTGTACTCTTCGAAAACGCCATAGGCACCTTCGGGGACAGTTTGACTTTGAGATGATTCTACGTTTCCCTGTATGGAGATCATTCTATCAAATATTTAAATATTGTAATTGATACTAATTTAGCTCGTTAGTGTTTCATTTCTGTGATCTCATTTTATTCCTCGTCTTTACAGATGTTGTGGTGTTATATCTTGATCCTTGATTCTGTCCGATAGCTCGCTGCTATTCTTATCGAGCTATTTTCGAGAGAATAAAGAGGATGTGTTAGCAAGTTAGTTATTAATGTTGTAAGAAGTTTTCAGAAAACGGGTGACCATCCACGTCGAATGAAATTTGGAATTTAAGATTAAATTTATATTGACGTCGGGAAGAAAATTATTTTATTGGTAACTTTTGTCACTTATAGTTATAATTAACTATTTTCTTATTTGATATTTTACACGTAATGTTTCACTTCCAATTTGATATTTAAAATTTTATTCAGGACTAATAATATAACATGAATAATTTTCAGGTAACATACATTTCTTTTTAAACAGTGGTATTAGTTATTTGTATAATTGGTATTTTAATATTTTTTGTAATTTTCTCGAAAATATTCTTTGGTTAGAGGCACTTTTTCTTTTCGAAAACTGCTGACTTTGGAGAACCGAAGGATATGAGAAATGGCTGAAATTAATACAGTGCATTTGATCCTGTTATTTCCTTGAAAACCAGTTTTTTTATCTTTCTCTGTCTTCCGGTTCCATATCACAGTCATTAAGTTGATGGATGAAATGTTTTTCCTATGGTGACTGTTCAAACATTAACATATGATAATTGTAGAATGCATTAACTTCACGATAAAATAAATACATTCCCAGTAACGAGTTTCCAATGAAATTATATTTCTCCGAAATCACTCAGCCATTCCTTAAACAATTCTCATCGATTGGATTTCCAGAAAATTTGTTTAGTGACGTACTTCCTCATGCCAGGAATAGCTTATGTCAAACTTTATTTTGCTCCCAATAACTTAACAAGAACTCTCTAAATATAAACAATTTGTCGTAATATATTTCACATCCACATTCCAACTAAGGTCTCAATGAAACAACAAACCGTCTGTTGATACCAGTCACGGGACAATATGTTAAATAAAATCAATCTAAGAGAACAAAACTATTTGTGAAATTTTAAAAGATAACTCAACTGTTCATTAAAAATGCAATGGGTTTTTTATTTTATATCCTACGTTTTTGTTCTCTTTCTTTCTTTAATTATATTGCCTTTCCACTAATGACATATTTTAAAATTGGCGTCTATGGTCTTAGTTGTCGAAACGGCATTAAACCTAACTAACTATTGTGCCTATAGGTTGATT
>NNCF01125896.1:109047-126339 GCA_002313205.1 Laupala kohalensis | reverse complement strand
CGAAAAATAAATATATATTTTTCAAATCCATTTTATATATTATATGGAAAAACATGAATGGCATTAAACGTGTCTGTGATTAAACGATATCGATTTTACAGTAAGAAGCAACTTTTTACGGAGAAGTTTAATTTGTTTTATATTCACTAGGATAGCTTTGTGAGACAATGAATCTTGAGAAGTAATTTAAATTTAGAGAATAATATAGTTTATTGCAGTTAAGAATGTAAAGAATATTTTTGTTATGGAAGTCCAAGATGTGTATAATAAAAAATTACAAAATATTTCTTCAACAGCGGCGTAATAAGTGCTTTTTTCTCGTTACGACGTAATAGGGGTATGTTCGCTCGTACTAGTCTTCTATTGCTCCGCTGTATATGGAAGTAGTTTCAAGTTTGCGGACGATTGGTCGAACGAAAATGAGACGCTTTTTCTCTGTCGCAGAGACGTGGCGTTGCAAACCTAACAACTCCAAACTTCGAAGTACGCGGGACTTTAATGATTATAGAACTGTACAAAGGGATAGGAAATACTATTGATATCAATATTATGAAAAACTGCCAAATTATGATGAAAATGCTTGGAAATTATCTCAATTTTGTCAGTACGTACATTAATATCAAATCATTCACCATTTTGTGAAACTTTTAAATCGCTAAAACAAAAGATCGGTTATAAATTGCGAATATATTTTAATTGTGAGATATTTCGAAAAATTTTGTGTGTGTATTATGCACATTGAATACAAATTAGTAATTTTATATTTGTAAACTTCATAATGACCCAATTCTATTGGTTTATTATCAATAAATATATTTCACTTATTTGACATAATACAGATGTTAATAGAACAGAGCAAAATAATCCTTTTTTTGGGGGGGGAGGGGGAACAAAATTATGAATTACTTATATAGAGAATTCTAGATAATGATTTTATTTTCAATAATATACCCTCCTTCAAATAAAACAAAACAAAACCGGTAAAATAATGTTAATTAATTTCGTTAATATCTTTTTTCAGGTAAATGTAATTGTGATAGATCGATTAATTACCATTCATTGTATACGAAAATTGTGCAAAATTTTTGTATTCTTTAACTTTTGGTAATTTAAATGTGGAAAGAGGTATTTGCAGCAACCTCAGAGACAAGAAGTAGGCACGAAATTGTGTAAAATTACAACTACAAAATATCGTACGCAGCAAACGAGTATTTTAATGAAGAATGGCGATCCAGAACCTNTAAGAGACCACATTTATACAAGTCGGAAATATGAAACATTGCCAAGCATGAAAGAAAACAATCAGAATTATTACACGAAAATTTATTCTCGGCTTTATCTCATCTGAAACAATGTGATGGTGGAAATGGTGGTTCACGACATCGGTTTTGATCCATTTTTGTTTATTATTGGGCAAATCATCAAAACCACATTTACAAGAGGTATATAAAAAAGGAACCAACCTGTGTGTGTTTCGACGCAACTGGAGAGATTTTTACAAAAATTAAGGTAATGAACAAATCATCCGAGAGACCCGTGTTTTTGTATGAATTAACATTTTTTAAAGACAAAACCATTCTATACGATATTCCTATCGGTAACTATCGCTTTTTATTGTTCTCGAAAACGCGAAGGTACTATTTCTGGTTCGCTCAGTTTCTTAGTCTATTATTTTGTTTTTATTATTTTTAAATTAACAAGCATTTCATACTCACATCCCTTACTTACAGGTGTCATAAATTTTAATGATATGCAACTACCCGTTGTACAGACGTTAACATAAAGTCACCATACAGTATGAATTCAAATGGATTCGTCTCGGGCACCGCCTCTCAGCGAAATTGTCACAGACTTCTCTAGAACCCTTTTAACAGCCATCGTGCGAGCGTTTACGGGATTCCTGACTATAGAACAATATGCCGATGGTTGCCAATCAAAGATTCTTTCTCCATGTTATGTAAGAGTGGATGTAGGGCATATTATGAAAATTTACGCTACCGAGGAGAATTAAATCTTTCTATCTCGCTAGTATCGGTAAATTAGTTTTATATACAAACCTTACCTCGGCTCGTTTCATACTGAAGAATTTACTGTTAGTGAGCACAAGAGAAACAAATTGGAACTTGCTCCACGTAACTATAAGTGAATGCGAAAAAAGTAAACGCAATCTCAAAAATTGCATTACAGAAAGTGATACCATAGACAAACTACTGGAAGAGAATTGCGACAAGGAAGTGGTTGTAGAATTTGAGAAAGATTGTATTTATTCCGATAAATGTGAAAAGGGTAAATGGGCAGAGGAAATAAATCGGGAAGTCTCATGTTTACTCGGAGAAGTTGATCGTGAAAATGCACATTATTTTCCTGGATTCGCTGTCCGTGTGCTGAAAGATGTAGAGACATTACCTCTTTGGAGATGCATTAAAAGAAAAGATTTCGGATATGGTCGAATCCCGGCCTCAAGTACTAATGTGGAAAACGAGTTCAACTAAATTAAGAATCGCATATTAACCGATGAAAACAATTATGAAGAGAAAAGGATGAGAGTCGACAGATTTCAAATGTCAGGTTTCCTGCTAGTACATGTCAAGAACTAAAATATTTGCGTCTTATGACGACGGTCATCAATGGAAACTATATTTTTCCTTCTACTGCTTTGCTAGCTCAATTAGTAGAAAAATATATATTAACATTTTAAAATTATTGCACTAAAATTTTTACAAATGCACTTATTATGTAGGTAATGAGCACTTTCTCTATATGCCATTTACTTGTTTTTTTGTACAATATATAATATGCAATTGAAAAAATATATATTTATATTTGTTTTGTTTTGTTACTAAGAGTTTGGTAATAACAATTGATATGACAATACCAAATAACTGCTCTCTGGCCAGTAGAGGTAAAGCACGAAAATATTTGCGCATTTTGAGAGACGTTTTGATGGAATTATTGTCGTTTTCCTGGTGCAATGCTATCGCAAATAATAGACGGAAATATGAACTTGTCTATCCGGGAAAAATTGCGTGTTAGTAGATACAACTACCAACGTTTCGGCCATCACGCTGTGGTCTTTTTCAGGGCAATGTCAGAGTTGTACAGATCTAAGTCGCTGTCATATTCTACGAGGTCGAACGAGTCACGCGTCGGTTATATAGGTTCGGCAGGGGGGCATCTTCCTGATTGGCCGAGCGCGGCGGCCAATCAGTACGGGCATGAGCGGGACCGGGTTCGGCGGGTGTGGAGTCACTCTGCGCTTGGCGCCCGAGCGCGGTGGAACGCTCAGGGGGAGTTAGTACCCAATTCCAGGCGCTGCTCATGATCAAGCCATGATCAACATTAAGATTGTTCGGTGTTGTGGCAATCTCAATGACTTCTTTGATTCGTCTGGGTGACCAACGATCCTCCTTAGTAATAATACGGGTGCCGTCATAATTAAAGTAATGTCCTGCTTCGATCGCATGCAAGGCCACGGTTGATTTGGTTGTCCTACCGTACTTAAAATGTCGAATGTGTTCCCTCATTCTCTCTTCCGCAGTTCGTCCGGTTTCCCCAATATATTCACTACCGCAACTACAAAGTATGGAATAAATATCAGTCGACGCCAGAGGGGGTAACTTGTCTTTAACTTTGACAAGTGATTTACCCAACTTTTCAGGTGCGCTATAGACAGGTCGTATGCCATGTTTCTTTAAAATTTTACCAACCTTGTCAGTTACTCCTTCAACATATGGGAATAAGGCGGTTTTGTAGAACTCACGGTTTCCTACATCCGTACGAATAGGTAGGTTTAAGGGCATTGTTTATGGCTTTGTTGTTGTAGCCATTATTGCGGAAAGTGTCACGCAAAAGTCTCAATTTCTGGTCTAAACTCTCTTTGTCATACAGTTTCCTTGCTCGGGTGACTAATATTTTTAACACACCACGTTTGATTGCTGGATGTTGGTGTGACTCGGCATTCAAGTAACGTTTGGTGTGAGTTGGCTTGGGGTACAAGAGAGTCATCATCCTTCCGTTTTCCGAGCACATCTAAGAACGGTAACTGTCCATTTGATTCAATCTCCATCGTAAACTTGATGATAATATGTGCTTGTTTGATTACAGGAGAAAGGGGTGAACCCATAGCAGCTCCTTCTATTTGGGAGTAAAATTTACCATCAAACAAAAAAAGTGGAGTTAAGGCAAAATTCAGTTAGTTAGGCCCACTCCAACGGTAAACCTCGCTGCCCGAACTTTTGTTCTATGACGTTCAGTGTTTCACGGATCGGAACCTTCGTAAAGAGTGAGACAACATCGAAACTCTCCATGAGTTCCTCGTCACTTACAGCTATCTCACTCAGAACATCTACAAAGTGCTCAGAATTTTTGATGGTTGACGAGATGGTATCAGTCAGTGGTAATAGTTGTTTCGCTACAAAACGGTCGAGAGGTTGAGTTGGTGCGTTGATGGCACTCAATATAGTTCTCAAAGGGACACCAGATGTGCACCTTGGGGAGACCGTATAGTCTAGGCATGGTATTGTTACCTCGTTTTAATGATTGTTTCACCTCATCAGGTATGAAAGAAGCTGTGATGATGAATGCATTAACCTCAGTCCTCATCTTCCTTAACGGGTTTGCACTTACCGGAGAGTACGTCCCGTCACTCAGGAGTTCTTCCAGCTTACTGATGTACTCACATCGTTTCATAACGACAGTAGCGTTTCATTTATCCGCTGGCATGATCTTGTTCCTTGAGAGACAACTTCTTTTCTCTTTACTGATATTACTTTTCGGTGGTTTAGCTCGAGATACTACCATGGAAGTTTCTCTCCTGATTTCCTCCGCGATGTTAGGAGAAATACCCACCAATGCACTTTAATACCTGAAATAATATCGCCAACGGGAGTCTGTTTTGACTTTTCCATTCACTTGTTTTTCTTGCACATTTTTTTCTTGAACATGCCATTCACTTGTTTTTCTTGCACATTTTTTTCCCGAACATGCCATTCACTTGTTTTTCTTGCACATTTTTTTCCTGAACATGCCATTCACTTGTTTTTCTTTATAATATATAGAAAATGCATATGAAAAAATTATATTTGTATTACTTTTTTGTTTTGTTTCTAAGAATTTGTTTATAACAATTAATGTGAAAATATCAAATGTATATTTTCTTTGTAGTAGTGGTCAAGCACTAAAAGATTTGCGTATTTTGTAAGCAGTCATGAAGGAACTGTTTTTCCCCTGGTGCTCTGCTAGCTTAAATAGTGGACGGAAACTTCTTAAAAATTATTGAACAAAAATCAATTGGTCTCGTGCGCTTAAGAAGCACTAAATATACAGAAATTGATTATGATAAAAATATTGAATTCTGCTACAATTGCTTTGCTACATTAATATAGATGCCGTCGGCGTCGCGGCATCCGTCCGCGAAGTGATGGACGCTGACATTCAGCCTTGCGAAAATGCAAGAGATAATTCTTTATGTAAATAAGTAAAAATTCGGGTTAGTGGTAAACTAATAACAATTTTTTTAGATATGTAGGTTAAAAAATTATGCTTCTAATTTGGGTTTGTTTTTATTTTATTTATTAACTAATTGTTAATTTGAGTTATATTTTGCCTCCAGGGGACTTACATCTAGTAAGTACGTGTTTGGCGAACACGGGGACACAAAGCTGAGTCTGGCATTACATCCACTTACTTGTGTAAGGCTCCTTCCTTTCTCTTTCCTGACCTTCTTTGGTCACCTCTTGTTTTNGGCTCTTTCCTTTCTCTTTCCTGACCTTCCTTGGTCACCTCTTGTTTTTTTTTATCCCAACGCAAGTAGGGCAGGGTATATTTCATTTTCCACATTTTAGTCCCCCCTCTCATTTTTTGTTCTACCCTCATTCTTTGTCCCCTCTCATTTTTTGTCCTCAATGTATTGATGTATGTTTTGAGATATGTTTTGGTGTGTTGTAATTCAGGAGGGTTTTTAGTGGGTATGGTTGAGTCATTCGGCGAGTCCCGCACGCGGGGAGTGTCATGTTGGCTCTCCCTAGTGCGTAACTGCATTTTCCCTACCTGTACAAGTTTTTCGGACACCAATGACCTTTGATGTCGACGAACCGTAAAGCCCCACAAAAAAAATTGAGTTATATTTTGTATTTCATACGTTAGAGAAAAATAGCTTTGATAGTTAAATAAATGATCAATCAATCTTTCCGTTTCAGTATTTGTAATTGATTTTTCGGTCAATGCCAAAATTCCAACAGAGCTATAATTTTACAGATCAATTTTGTTTGCATGACAATTGATGATTTTATTAGAAAATCCATGTACCGTAAAATGAACCATTTAACTTAACTAAACGGGTATATGTGTGTGCATATTCTAATATAACTCCAGAATGTCTGCAGCAACTTTAACCAAACTACACAAATGGCAGACTTTCTGACAAGAATATGTCCCTAGCACCTATGAGGTAGAGGGTGGGAATGAGGTTGCAGGTAAAATAGTTAAATAACACCGATATTGGAGATGAATACACCTTTTTTTGTATCTTTGATTGAAAGAGTGGCTCTTTCAATACTACTTACACCCCTATTACCCTTCATGAGGAATATTCCCATAGGATAGGGGTGAGAAGTCGATGAAATGTAAATATAACTGCGTAATGAACGCAAATCAGTCCTTTTCATTTTTTATCATTCTACCCCTTCTCAGCCCTCTCTCACTGACTTAGGGGTGGTAAGTTTGCCATTTCTCATGAGAACTGAATTTAGACATGCACGATATCAGGAGAGTGCACTGAAATTAGCAAAAATGGGGGAAATAATTCGTAAAGTTTTGAAACTTTGTAATTAGGCGTAGAATGTAGTATTGTTCACGACTTTTAACTCTCCCCAACTATTTCGGAGCCGCGCACCCCTTAAAGCCACCCCTAATGTACACGTTCGCGGGTTTTACCGTTTGGCGCAAAATGGTCAGGCTTTCGAGAAAGTTATTTATGTTACAAAATGGTTCTCATTAAATTTCCTACAAAATAGGCAATAACCATTTTTGAGTAAGTCCAGTGGGTCGCGAGATATAAGCTTTCCCTTTATAAGCTCTCCCTTCCTAAAGGATGGAACGGGTGTATAGGGGCTATTCGTGATTATTAACGTCTCCGAGAATGTCACTACTCGTCACAGCGCACTCGAAAACTATGGTATCATCACTAATATCGAATATTTTCGACCGTTTTGACGTGTAACGCACTTCATATCAGCAATTCCAAAAACTCGACACATCGATAATTTTCGATAATTCTTACATGTTACACCATTCCCCACTCTCACCTTTGATTTTAATAATGCATCTCAACAACCACGAACAGGATTTGACTCTAATGCAGGGTATTTTACATTATTTTAATGTCTCGTCCTTTTCACGATCAACTGGAAAGGTATCCTACCCCTATGTGATTTAAACTTCAATGTCATGGCATTGGTATATCAATAATTTACCTCAGTAACCCTGAATACAATTTATTTGATGCAAATCGGTCCTTTTCAATTACTTTTTCGTTTCATCTTCTTTCTATCCCATTTAGTGGGGAGAGTGCGTTATTTCCCATAGAGACTGATTTACACTTAAAAGATATCATGGGTGACACCTTTCATCCGGGTGACGTCAAAAATCGTGAATTTGTCATCATATTGATTCTCGATATTTTCTTATTAACCCTATCCCTAGGGTTAATAGGGTGTAGGGGATGAACAGAACGGAATTTTGGATGTCATTTGAGTGACCCCGAAAGTAATGTATTCAACACCAATATGGTCGTTTTCGCTTATTTTTACATTTCATCACCTCCCACTCCATCCCCAGGGCGAGCAGGGGGTGGTTTTTCATCCATGGAAGCCGATTTTTTTCCCTACAATATATCAGTATGTCAGTATTATACTCAGCGATGCTGAAAATTGAGAATTGGTCACTGATGTTATTTTCGATACTTTTTAAATAGCATTCCTTTCAGTCGGGATATATAAAGGTAGATCGTGTGCTTGAGCATAATCGGGAATATTATTATTTTCATTGGTCCCGAAATTACGGTCAACACTAATAGCGGTTATTTTCGATTATTTTTATATTTTTCTCCCTCTCATATATAGAAAGCTTTGTTCACAACTAGCATTCACTAAGTACGGGAATTTAGTTATATCCGCTAAAATTAATTGTCATTTAGAACGAATATTTGAACATAAATCACAAACTTCCCGATATAAATCTACAGGTACTCAGCTACTACTTCAATATTCTTCAGAACCCAGCAACAACACATTTTAACTGGTTTACATTTCACTCTTACAGAACGATACAAAATTTATTGTACATATAATCATTTTCATGGAAAACAAATCAATTTCCAATAAACAGAAAGTAATTGAAACATTCATATTTCGGGCTTTTTGTATTTACCATTGGGAAAATTAATTATTCAATAAGACATCAATTTCTATTCTTCTCCATTTTTCAAATATATTCTCGAACCACTAAGCAATGGCACTGTGATGGTTTGTTTGTGTGCACGCACCAACGCTTACGTATGAGAGGCATTACACGTGAAGTGGCATTATAGGGTGACTGTGTGTAGAGGTCTTGTTAATTCGAAAAACAGGGCACTCTCACCTCATGTAGAGGTATTTTCCTAAAATTACTCGTTTTAGAAATTGATATTAAGTAGGGGAATTATCCATTAGATTATATTTTTACATAAATGTAAGAAATACCCAATTAATTTAATAATCACATCAAATGACTGAGTGTTTAAAATAAATATATTAAATGAATTATTATTATTATTATTTACAGTAGAAATCCAATTAACGGGACTTAATTCGGACTGCACTCCGTCCGGATAATTAAATGTCCGGATAATTAGATTCTTCCCTTTTCTTCCAAGAAATGGCTTTAGATTTAGGAAAAATGACTAAGAAATGTAATGAATTTATGAATTTAAAAAATTCACTATTAACTCCTAAAAATAGTTTAATGATATAAAAAGTCGATTGCGATTACAGTTAACTCAATACAGTAAGAATTAATAGATTAGTGTACTGTAATCAAAGCTACATTATTTTGCTTCTTTAACATATCAAAGATATTTCTTGAGTCGTTTCGGAGCAACCAAGTCTCGCATCCTATCGATCAGGATTATATGAGATCCGGGTGATCGAGTTTGGATAATTTGAGTTCTACAGTAATGGAAATTGTTTTTTTTATTTACCTCCTTCATATATTGAAAAACGATATAATAAAACGATCGACAAAGGAAATTATAGTTAGAACTAATTCGTTCATTTTACAATCAAATTTTAAGATAATTTGAAAATTTGACAACAAAAAATTATGTGAAAGGAATTATTTGACATTCAAGTAAATACCTAGTCATATTAATTCGTTAAATGGAGTAACTTATGTGTTATGTGTGTGTAATTTATATGTTACGCGCAAAACCCTAATTCATACATTGGATGAAATAAACACACGAAACATTTTGGCAGATGCGATTTAGCCACAAGAAGTTTTGGTCGATATCAAAACTATTTTGGGACAACACATTCTGCCAGAAAGAGTATTGTTAATTTCGAAGATCAAAACTGGTCACAATATTTTGTCATCACGACGAAAATGAATTTCCTTACTCTTGAAGATAGAGCGGTTTCTGGAGTATATAGTTGAATTATTTTCATGATCGCGAGATATGAGTAAAAAGTGCTAATTTTCTATTTTTTTCGTGTTCCTTATGCTCGAATTGTCAGAAAATATTTCATGAAGAGTATGTTATTTTCATGTATTTGATTTAACATGTTGATGCACCGATGAATCCATGTTACACACGGAACTTCAGAAATATAAAACAAATTATAAATTATAGTAATAGAATGATAACTTTATAATTTTTTCCGAAAATTTTACAAATAAGTAAGCGAAGAAGTAATTGCGTCCGTACGATATTACATATGTTCCCTTTTGACGTAGCTAAATGTTTTGGATACCTCCGGTGATTCCCTTCACAATCTATCACAAGAATTCTCCTCGGTCTTTCAACTATTTTGAGAGCGTCAGTCTCTTTCATCTCGCCATTCCGAACCTGAATTCATCCGACGCATTACGCGCACTTCAATCCAAGTGTATCTTCCTAATTCCATCGCCATGCTTCATTAATGCCACTGGCTCTATGGGGCCAATTCAACCTAACTTCGCCTCTTCGAGCTTGTCTCCTCTCCTTGATGCTCTATTAGCTCCATGAAGGTTGAAGGACTCAAAGGAGTTCTAGTGAGGAAGTAGAAGTAGCAACCTCTGCGGCTGTAATGGACAGAATCCAGCGAGGGAACAGATTGAGGTGAGTTGGGGATGAAACTCGGAAGGCAGTTCGCTTTCAGAAGAGCGTTGCTTTCAAGTCTGAGTTTCTATGACATCGTGAAAAGCGGAGCGAGTAAAGAGCGTTGGACTGTTTCCAAGATTAAAGGACACCTGTACACGAAGTCATTTCGAAATTTCTTGACTCAGTTGCCTAGAACAGCGGGCGCTAACCGATGTTACGCAAGAAACATTTTGTGGTCCGATTCAAACATCGGGGGGTTTTACTTGCACTTAGAAATGATAAACGTCTACCATCCTTATATTATTAAATTATAAACTTTTACGGCCTTTTATAAACTCACAATGTTTCACCAACAGATTTGCAAATTCGTCAGGTGATTCTCAGTACCATCAATCCATGGCAATAGTAATTAGATAATAAATTATATACCAATAGAAAAAATAAGAAATATAAAACAAAAAAAGGTAAACACATTCAAAACTATAACCCATACTAATATATAAATGCGTAACTCGAAAACGTTTCTGCTTGTTTGTTACTTAATCACGACTAAACCACTGAACTGACAGTGATGAAATTTGGCAAGGAGATAGATTAGATGTCGAGGATGAACACAGGATAAGTTTTATTTTTGAAATGTGTGAAAAGAAAGATAGAAATTTTATTTTACAATAAATGTCGATGAAATCGGGAAAATAGAGAGTTATATTCTAATCGGTTAGAGATAGGTGACAACTATCATTGGCAATATTGTTTGCCTCATAGAGTTCCACAAAAAAATCCGTGACAGTGTATGTGTATCTACAAAAATTAACCTAAATAATCGATACAACGTTTTTAAAAATAGAAGTGTTAAAATACCTCAATTTAAGAGAGTAATTTAGGAAGGAAAAAATCAGTAATCATCAAATTTAATGGTTTATTTGTTTTCTGCGTTTAACAAAGATAAAAAAACCTCTTTAAATCGTAAAATTTTGACGAATAGTTTAGATTTTACCAGAAGTTTAATGAAATGGTGCAGCCGCGTCATGCATCGGAAGCGAAAATTCGACCGGCGCGGCTCCTGCGAGATGGTTTAGTGTATACAGTCAAATTTTGTATTAAATTTGTTTTATTGTAAATTTGGAAAATTAGGGTGCTGTACGTGTTTTTAAAACCATTAAGTAAAAGGATTTTGATATTACAATATAGATTTTTTTTCCTTAGTAAAAGTTTATTAGTCTCAAAAATTTCCTGGACAACGACGGGTAATCAGCTAGTACTACCAAATAAAATCACTTCTGAGACGAGGATCATTGATGAATTGGGAAAACGGCAGGATATTAGACGAAAAGTAATTATTAAACGCTACTTGTCTGAAATGATTCACATAAATATCACAAAAGTGATTGTTCACTTGCGTGGGAACACGGAAAAAGTATCGGGTGTTTTATTGATTAATATTAAGATAATGTTTCTGTTTTTTTTATTGTTGTTTTTCTATCGTTGTATGTCATGTAATTTCTTTATTTAATATTTCAATGATTACTAAATGTTGATACGTTTGCGGAACTTATGTCATGTATCGATGTAAATGTATTGACATTTTTGAGCAATGCCAAGCGAAGTCGTGAAATAATGACCAAACGTGGTGAGTATTGTTTGTTTATATAAGGTCACAAAAGTTTATAATTTATTTAAGTGCAAGTTTTAAAGTTCGCTGAATCAGTTCCGTTATCAAGATGAAAATGTTTTCCACTTTTCATAAAACCAAAAAACTCAGTTGACTAAGATAATTAATTCATGTAGTTTTACGCGTGGCATACAGCCGTGTCATTGTAGAGCTTACATGTAAGATCACAGTCACATATTGCGTCGTATTTCTTTTCTCACAAACTCCTCCGCTTTTTTCTTCTTGTATTAATTCCTTATTTGACAAGAGTTTAGGCCCGTTCTTCTTTGCTGCAACTCACAACCGCATTCAAAACGTGCAGAATAAGGTGGTGTTTTTTATTACGTTATTGTATCTCAATGCTCGGTATTCCAGGTTTTTGTTTTACACAGTCCTCTTTGGATTTCAGCATTTCTGAATCGACGTAATCCGTAATGAATTTAAAGAAAAGTTTTACTGTGTGTGTCTGATATTACAATTACATCAAGGTAGTTGGTTATCAAAGGGTGATTCAAAAAACTTTTTAATTATTTGACATTTCAGTAAAGCTGATCCTTGTTCGTCCCGGAAAATCTTATGTTTCTGATAAATGTAACGGAAGTATCATGTCAATTTTTCATGTGAAGAGACTTATTATCAGATGAACCCCATAGTTCGAACTTATTAACAAAAATATTTTGGAGAAAAGTACAATATCTCTCTTCTTTCTCTACGTGGGTATTATAAAAAAAAACAGTTTCCAGAAATAGTCTACAGTTTCTCAGATAGAATNGATGAACCCCATAGTTCGAACTTATTAACAAAAATATTTTGGAGAAAAGTACAATATCTCTCTTCTTTCTCTACGTGGGTATTATAAAGAAAAACAGTTTCCAGAAATAGTCTACAGTTTCTCAGATAGAATTATCCTGTCTTGCGGTCGAGAGTGCACTATAGAGGTGACTATTTTGAAGCACGGGTAATTATTAATTAAGAGTTCAAGAAATGATAATAACGGAAGGGCATTGCACCCATACTGTGGCACTGAAAAATGATGGAAGCGTCGTACTCTGTGACTGGTCATTTATAACGCTCACCCGACGGGACGTGCGCGTCCAGGTAGAGAAGCGATCTAAGAATGGAAGAAGACGTCTGGACAGCGGTTCATATTTCACTCTTTGTTCCCTCCGTGCACCGATAAAAGGAATAGGCGTCTTTAATTCAAGCGTGCCACCGACGATGCCGCCCTCCAATACCGCCACCTTCACCGCCACCAACACATCACCTTCCATCTCACAACTTTGTATCGTCATTTTTGTTTTGTTTTGTTTCCTAGCTTGTTGCAAACCGCTGAATTGGGATTATTAAACTTTTAAAATACAGTTTACATCTATAGTACAGTTGTCAGTAAATTTGTTAATTTACATTATTACAACATTAATAATCGTCTCTCTTCGACATTTCCTTGTTCATCGCTATTATTATCTTATCATAAAATTATTGCTATTTTCGTCGTTATTATTTTCTTAACAAAAATTGTTTTACGTGCGTTCAACACAAGAGGATAACCTAGCCGCTTACTTATGTACAAAGAGATAAATAATAATAATAATAAAAGTAATATAATAATGAATAAAATATGCAATATAGTACACCCACTTTAGGATTTTGGATAAGTAAAACATTCTAGGAAAGGAAATATATACCTACATTAACTCTCTGCTAAACATTAATGTTATAGCGCAAAAACCATAATAATGAAACATACACATAATTAAACAAGGAAAGGATTATCACAATAAAACTGTATCACCAATAAACAACTACCAAATTTTCAGTTTTTCAATGAATAACAAAACATCTTGTGGAGGACAAAGAAAGTAGAAGAGGTTTTCAAAGTTTGGGAGCTCAATATGAGAGGAAACATCTAAATAATATAGGTTTCTTTTCGATAAAGTAGGAGACAATCTATTCAAAACTCGTGCAATATACAACCCCAGTGGTACTTATGTGTCTTCTTATGTAAAATATTCGCAGAACTTTATGAATTAATTTAAAATGGCAATATTTTAACTATCCATACAGCGGAAAAGATTGTCCAGTCCCCTTTGCCCCTTTTATGACTCCAACAACGTTTTTGGCTTTTTAAAATGGGTCCGTATACAAAAAATAGCTTTCACCCCGGTGCCATACTGTTTTGTATCTAAAATTGTGAAATATGTAATTTTAAATTGGTTCTCAATAATTTCAATTTTCAAAATAAATTTTTCGATTCATGCATGACTAAGATTAATATTAATGTGCAACATGTTCATTTTAATTTATGAAATTATTTTTTATTGTGACGACCTTTCTAATTAATCTACATGTAATCAGTGTAAATTATAAATTGTTGTGTCCCTTAAGCTCAATTCCGACGATAAGGTGTAAAATATATATTATGCGCCAAGGTACAGAGAATATTTTTTTGATTTACAGCCCACTAATGATTCTTTTAAATGACTGTTGTGAGGAAGCGAGTCAATTTTCTATGCTTGAAGATATGTTGCATAATAAATTACAATTCCATTTTCAATTACACGCTAGTTTTACCCTTGTTGTCGAGAGCAGTTTTAATGTTAATAACTTCCAGTTTACGCAAGGAAGTTCTCAGAAACAATAAATCAACTAAGTAATTTAAATATGAGCCCATTCCTGCAACATTAATATCTTTAAACACAACTCAAACGTAAATTACTATTAGAGTCCATTTCCGTGTTATTGATTACACAGTCAACACCTGAATTAAATATTGGTTTTTAGTATTTGTACCAGTTCTTTAGTACCTGATTTGAATGTTGAATTAGTACCTATATTTGCTGACATTGAGATTTAGATTTCAATATAGAATATATTCTATTACATTTATATTATCCCCTACCAAAACTTAGAACTATGGTATATAATGCTTCATTTCATGGTAATGCTACAAATGGAATAACTGTTGGCAGAGATGTTTTGAGTAAATACTATAAAACTCTTTGAGTACATAATTCACGTTTTCCTTAAGGTGAAATCTTAATTTTGATAACATTTTCCCAGTAGAATATATTTCCTTATAGTAGTAAATTAAAAGAAATTCATATTAATTCAGTTAAAAAACAAACAATAAAAACTTTTTCTTAAAAATAAATATAACATCTGTTCTAGAAATATGAATATTTCCAAAAAAAGTTCAATCATAACCGTAAGATTTTAAATAATCCATCATGTGACTTTAAAAGTTTTGCAAACAAAATATAAAAAAATATATGAAAAGAAACTTTGTAAATGACTGAAGGACAAATATATCTCAATAGTGAACTCTATATGAAAAAAATTATATTGTATAGTGATATTTTTTTCTTCTTTTGTTCTTCTACTTATAATATTAATTATATTGTATAGTGATATTTTTTTCTTCTTTTGTTCTTCTACTTATAATATTATTACGCATATTACTAAAAAATTAACTTTATTCTTTAAGAAAGATAAATTTCGTTTCCTAAACTTGTGTGTGGGTAATATTTTTTGAATTGCGCAATACATGGGAACACAAGTTACAATACACAAGTTACTTCAGTAAATAAATAATTTCTGCAATCGATATTCCTGCAGTTATTGCTATAATATGAAGCTTTAAGACGTTATGCTGAAATTATTTCTTATGTTGATATTACAAGATCTCATTTTTATCTCTTGCATTTTCAAATGCAGCAAGTGGTGTGGATCATTTACCAGTACATGAAGAAAGAGAATTTGTCATTAGATGAACGAAGGAGATACTTTTATGAGTGAAATATTCTGTAGACATAATTATAATTTGATAAAAAACAGAAGTATTTTGCGTTATTAATTTATGTAAATTTTGATGAAAAATTGGTATATATTGTTTTCCATGTTCTAGTCAATCAATGAACTTCTCTGCTTAAGTTCAAAATATTAAAAATAAACTTCCATGCTCATGTTCAGAAAATAAAATCTACAACCTGACTGTAATGATATATTTTCAACACATGGAAATTATCATTTTCCAAATTTAGGGTGGCAAGTGCATGTAACGAGCTGTGTCAAACACGCGACCCAACTATAATTCAGATAATGAGGTCGCAAGTATACGTGATAACATCTATGAAGATTTTCTGGGATGAGAATTATTGTTAAAATATATGTAATCTAACGACACAATTTCAGTAAAACCATATTAAATGATTTCGAAAACAAATGTTAAAAATATTTGCATCGCGGAAAGTGTAGGGAATCAATATTCAGAATCCAACACGAATGTTTCAGACTAATTTCCCGGACACTATAAACTTTATACAATATACTTACTATGCAGTATTCTTCATAAAGGACATAATAAAATATGAATGGGTATATTAACTTTTCGCTTAACGTCATGAAAGTTATTACTAAAAAACACAAATGTTCTTTGTGTTCACAATTAAAATCATTAAAACATTTGTTGAACAAAGTATTATCTTTAAAATGTCTACGTAAAATGATGAATGAATGTTTCGAAAACCTTGCTCAGAAAATTGACTCCATGTAACTTCAAATCTTGTTGCAAAAGTACACGGAAAATGTTTCAGTAAAATAAACTAATATGAGTGAGATTATGTGTTTGGTTTTAGTGAATACTAAAAAAGAATACTTTTTGAAAAAGAACGAGATTTATAGTTTTTACAGAATTAATAAAAAGAACACATAATGAATAAGATGTACACCCGTTTGTTTTTATCACAAAGAAGACAACAAATTCAATACCAAGCAATTTGTGTGGTCAGTGATCATTTACAACACGACACTCAAACTATTCATGCGTTCGAAGACCCCCTGGGCTAGATATCAAGGAAACTGAACGTAATGTAACGAGATGATCCATTTCACTGTCGCCTCAACGAGTCGTAACGCAAATAAGAGTAAAGTTGTCAACATATGTAATCACAAGAAAAATGTTCCTTTAATTCAAACGAGGTACTTGCTAAATGAATTAGAACAACATGGCAATAAAATTAAAATTAATTTAACAAAGAAATGAATTAAATAACTAGTATTGTGAAAATTTTAAAAGTATGTATAATTTATGCTTAATTGTCATATATCTGTGGTATGTTACTAATTGTTGTCCTCTTTAAATGGACGTGCATTACGGTGCCGGTGGTCTTTTATAGTAATAACGTTCATGACGTATATAAGATATTTAAAATATTTTTATGTGAAAAATGTAAGACAGTTCTTTTCCGACACAGACAACTTGATTCTGAGTATAAAATATCATAGAAATCAGGAAATCATATCCATA
>NNCF01125896.1:88083-108637 GCA_002313205.1 Laupala kohalensis | reverse complement strand
GATTTTGATTTCAAAGTTTTGATGAACTTCTCTCGCACAAGTAAGACAAATTGACAAAATATCTTCTTGTCATAGTTTATTTAATGAAATGTGATTTTTGCAGTGTTTTTTTTTTAGCTCTATAAGATGAACAGGTCGTAAGATATGAGAGGTAATGTAAATGCCAAAAATTGCGAAAATACGCGCGCGCGGGTGGACGAAAATGGCCGCAGCATATAAACGGTTTGAGATCATTTTTCTAATCAGTTTTTAACTCCCGAATAATAGGGAAAGAAACAGGGAAACTATGATTTTTTTAAATAGTCGATCGACTGCTGGATCGATTCGTATGGATTGACCCCAACGGAAATATATTAATATTTATACAGATTTGGTTGCTTTTGAGTATTTTAAACGATTTATACACAATCTTTAACCAAAATACAATTATATTAATCAATAATCAAAATTTATATCTGCAAAATGCACCCCCTCATTTGTACATTCAGTTGTAGATTGTATATGCAGTGTTAAAAATATTCTTTGTTTGTATATTTTGATAGCCCTGATGACATAAATTATATTGAAACGTTGGCGAATAAATATTGATTTTTTCTTTATATGACCTATAAGCAAAAACTACAAAACCCTAGTATGAATTCGGAGGTCAACAGCAAGATGGAGGATATTATTTATGTTTGCTAAGTTTTACGTAGCATAACTATATAAATGTATTACAGTATGTACTATTTACAAAATTACATTATTATTAAATATTAATAATATAATATTTCTAATATTTAATGATGTATGAGAACGCGATGAAATGGTAGAAAATATACGCATTTGAAGTTATAAGCCATAGCAATGTCAATCGGTTTCAATAGTTTACCGCTATGGTAACATTACCAGTTGACGTTACTTAGGATTATTGTGTCATCCAGAAATTACCTCTCGAGACTAGCACCTACTATACTGACGGAGTATTTGAGCGTTTCCATGTTATGATGGTGCCGTGGCAGAATTTAATTTACGCGCTATATCTCTGTCGGATATGTAGCGAATGCCGACGTGCACGCATAATAAACAATATTTGTTTTTTTATACTTCGTTGCAAAAACAAGTTATTACACACAATAGTAGTGAGTAAGTCAAGTCGGGGAGTTCCGCACACATCGATAAAGCATAGCTTCATTATTCCGTGATCAAAATAACGTTCAGCCCGAATGTCTATAATTTAGAGAATATTTTCTTTAATTAACTGTTAAAACACCGAGGATGAGCAAAGTATAAAATAACGTGAGCAAAACTGAGCAGTGTCAGACCTCTCATTGAAGCTCAAGTACTTTCGAATAGATTGAGAATAAAAACTCCATTCCGGTTAACTTGATGGAGCTTCCGGTTAACTTCATGAAAACTTTCAAGTGAAGAAAATATTAGATAGCATTTGTTTCTTTTTATGTTTCTTCTTACTTCTTGGCAGTAGATTTGAAGGCAGGTGCCTGTCCCACTTGTTACTTAACCTCTGAATTTATTTGTGTCTCATCCGTGTGAAATATTAGAACACAGAATTAACATTGATAACTCTGAACATCCAAACTATGTAAACACCAGTTACACAAAATTACACAATTTACTAGTATTCCACTCCAAATATGTTTTCCTAATACAATAATCTGTAATAATGTTACAATAAAAAACTATACAAAATCCATTAATAAAAAACTTAATTTATCTACACTAATAAATGATATAAATGAATAATCCTTATCTAGTTCTGTTTTTCTTCTGGTAGTGTAAGCACAGCGTCTTATCCATTGTAAATATTCCATCTAAATATATCTGTTATGTTTTAGTCATATAATATGTAAATCTATCCCTAGTCATATCAATTGCACATATTCATACATGGTAATGTGCACCTGTTGTGTTTATTTTAGCTCAAAAGAAAGTTTTTTAAGTCCATCCGTGTCTCAGGTGGTAGCGTTCTAGCTCATCACCAAGTCATCCGGTGTTNAATTAAAAGACTCACATCGTTTTTCATGGTTTTCTCAGTCCACTTTCTTTCCTATTTTTAACTTACTACCAGCCATATCATGTTGAAGACACACACACACACAGACACACACACACACACACATATATATATATATATATATATATATATATATATATATATATATATATATATATATATACATATAGCTGTGACGACTGAAAAGCGAACCCTCCTTCGTCTATCCACCTCCTCCTAGTATCAATCACTCTAACTATTACTAACAACTCCTAGTAACCCCTCCACGTGGGCCAAGTTGTTGGTAAATCCAGCTACGCGGCCCACCTACTTGCAATAACCTTTCCACCCAACTCCTACCTCTTATCTCTCCATGTAGATAAGTTTCAATAGCACGCTACATTTCCCATTTACAAATAATACAGTAAAAAAAGAGAAGAAAGTCTCAATAAAAATACGAAAAGTTGTGAACTTTGTATTCTGGACGAAACTCTCTAAAATATCAATTAAAAATTCGAATTGATATCTAGGGAATCTAATTTCCGGTTCTTGGAATGAAACTTCATCCGATTCAGCTGAAGGACGGGGACCTTTCGTTACCGGGTTGAACGTCTTGTTCCCTTGAATGTGAACTTCTATTGCTGTCAACCTCAACCCTGTTCTCCAGAGTACCGCGAACTCTTGAGTGGTGCATTCCTAACGCTTCAGTGTTTTCCACGTAATGCACTAGAGAAAACATTTGAAGAGGTCAGAAGCTACAGCTGTTCCATTTACTTTGCCTTCCCCACGCCGGGAACGACGCGTACAAAACAATTGAACGAAGATTGCTACTGCTTCTCAGGAAACTTGTCAATAAAATTGTTTTATATGCGCCTCATCAACTGCGCAGTCTTCTTAGTTTAAAGGCTTTCCTCGACGCTTTCTACCATTACCTTTTTCACATATATTACAGCATAACCTTCTTCGTAATAATAGTATTGACGCAAATTGGTTACTTTCTCCGCGCGTTTGTTGGACGTGTACGGAGAACGGAAGAGAAATACTGTGAGGTTTTATTAGGTTTAATAAGTAATATGTATGATGCTTAATATGTCAGTCCCATAAGTGCAATGACATAACTGGAAAATTTTGTTCTTTCAGTTTATTCTGTAATTGATACCACAAATATCATAAACATTTTTTCTTCTTGTAATTTTTGCTTTCCTACTCAAGAGTCGTTTTTACTGTTCTGTCATACCGGGGTGGCGACATTTGTTTACCGGAATGGTGACATACAGAAATAAATTATGTATTATACAAGACGAAATTTTAAATATGCGAATTCAACACCTTTAAATATTTCAGTATCACGTGAGATTTACAGTATTTTTAATTTTAGATATAAAAAGTATTCATTTTAGATTGATCAGTGAAATTCTTAAGTAATCGTTTCATGAAGTTCAAAAAGTGTTGATATTCTCATTTATCACTCCATATGCTCGATTATTCTTTAACATTGTGGAATTCATTGTCCACAAGCTATGTCTTAAAATGTGATCTACTAAATAGGACATCCTATTATTTTCTTCGGAAATTGCTGATGCCTCTCTTAGTTTTTGACCTCATGTATTGATTGTTAAAGACTTTATAACTTTGGGTCACGAAACGTTTTAACAAAATAGTCAACCTTTCGGCCTAATTTATTTGGTCTTCTTGAGAGCTAAAAACATAAAAATACAAATTATATGAAAACATGAGAAAAAATAAAATAAAATAAAGGACAGGGGTTTCTTCACAGAATAATTCTAATACGACTGCGTAACTTAACTTGTTACTCTTCCTCGTCTCTTGCTCCCAAAGATGAATTACTTATCTTGTTGATCCCAAGCTTAGAGGGGTACTGTTTTTAGCCCCGAAAAAGGAAAAAATGGACGAAACGTTGGCAAGTTAAATTTGTTTAAATAATTTATTGAAGTGCAGCTGAAAAATATTTCCCAATAGTTACTTCCTTTCAAACCGTGAAATATTTCTCCCACTTCATCTCGTTTCGAATTATATTAGTTTTACTAGGGTTAATTAGCTATCGAGTTCTAGTAATTGTTTCGTTTTTTTTATGTCAGTACAGTTGTTATTTTAAATATTTTCTCGAGTGTTATTAAAGAATATACCCTTTGTGTATTGCTTGTCCATGTTACTAATTGAGGCATGTAAATGGAAAAGGATCTAAATGTCAATAACATATTTATACATGAGACACAAAAAAGTGATTAAAAGCCGCATTATAGATCACTTTTTATGTGTTGTAAATATGGTCCTAAGAACATTAAATTGCATCTAAAGTTAAAGTGTTCTGTTGAAAGCGCTGTATGTGCCAAATAATGATAAGGGAGAACGTACTAAGTTCCAAATGTTATTTCCAAAAACGCTTCAAGTACCATGGATATTACCCGAAAGAGTGTGTGTGTCACGCCTAATAACCATCATTTTGCCAGGCATCACGTCGCACTATTGAATAAATTGTTTTAAAAATATTACAATATCAATTCCCCGACTAAATTTGCATAGTACAAAATACTCTATAAACCATGATTATAGGAAACTAAATGAGTACCCGATGCTTTGCTCGAGTGAATTCTGTAATACGTCTCCATTCTTTATTTTTTCTTATACCCTCATTAGAATATTTCCAGAATGTTATCCATTAATGTTACTGTTTTCATAGAGTTGGTGTGTACCCCCAATCCCTTATTTTCACTGATGTAATTCAGAAAAAAAGTTCTAGGAGTGAATTTGTGTAAAATCCTTTCTTAGCGGATATTTTTCATATTCTTTTATGTCCACCCTTCCCAACTAGAGGCGTCGTGCTCTTCATGTAGTCTGAAGCGTACATAATGTCATTGGAATTACGATTATTCATCTCAGAATATACAATAACCTTGGACCGCCACCGAATCACCGAAAATCATGGACTCGACCCTAATATCGGTCTTTTTACACTATTTTTACGTTTCACCCTTTTCGACCCCAGCACTAAGAATACAGTGCTCGTGTAGGTTCGTGATCTCATCTTGAACATAACGACATTGATAGTTGAAACATCTCGTCGAACTTGAAACTATGTATCCAACGCATTTTTATTATTTTAAATTTAGTTTTCAATTATTTTTATCCATGAACCCATTTCCAACACCCTTCCCCATCCAAGGGTTGATAGTGATGTGTTTGTTTCATGAGGGTTGAGCTCAGACTTACACGATGTTGGGATTTCACAATCACATCATCGACACCGAAAATTATGGACTCGTCACTGGTATGTCATATTCGATATTTTTTTCATGGCGTCCCCTTCCCTAGGCGTGAAGGAGTTTATACGGGCTGATTGTAAACTTTGACGCCTTCGAAAATGTCACTACTAATTTCAGCTTCCTAGAAAACTACAATATCAACCCTAATATTGGTCACTTTCGATTTTTAAATTTCAGTCCTTCTCACCCCCAACACAAAGAGTATTTATTCCTCATAGCGGGTGATCGCGTACTTATCTGACACTGAGGATGTTACTTCACTTAAGCGGTCCCAAAAATTATTTATTCAACACCAATATCGTTCGTTTTTTTTATTACGATTACCTGACCTCTCACGTGCTAGGGGTACATTATCTGCAATGCGGACTGATTGTGAACTTACAAAACATCGGGGACATTCTTATCCATCTCAACGCACTGAAAAGTACGGTTTCGAATATAATATGAGATTTTATTTTTACACGTCTTCCCCTTCTCATCTTCCACTTTATCTCCCTAGGAATGCAAGGGATGTCTTTCCCCCTAATGCTTATTGTCATACAATCAGTCATCTATGTATCAAGTTTGGTTGAAATTGATCCAGGCACTCTAGTTATGGTGGAATACATAAAACATTCCAACTCCCATTTCACCCCGTTACGGGGACAGTTCTGTAAAATCCTTCCTTAGCTGATGTCTACACTCTAAAAGGAACATATCTACCAAATTTCAAGTTTGTAGGCTTTGTAGTTTGTGAGATTTCCTGATAAGTCAGTCAGTCATTCAGTCAGGGATATTTCGCTTTTATATATATTTCCAACAGAATTGGAAATATTTTTCAAGTATGAGGAGGTAAGAACATGTTACGAGCTGTCTCAAACTTGCGACATGACTGTAGTAATATTAGGTATTGATATCGCAAGTATACGTGCACACAACATCATGAAGATTTCCTACGATGCGAATTGTAAGAATTTTAGATTAATTTTCATCTAACAACACAATTACAGTAAAAAGTACGAAGTTATATCGAAAATAAACATAAAAATTCTGGCATCGCGAAAAGTAGTTTCATATATTTGTTTTTATTATGTTTTCATGCAGCCTACAGCTTAGTAAGTATATTGTATAAGGTTTATAGTGTCCGGGAAGTTAGTCTGAAACATTCGTGTTGGACTCCGAATATTGATTCCCTATACGTTTCGCGGTGCATGTATTTTTAACATTTATTTTCGATATAACATACGTTCTTACTACAATTGTATTGTTATATGAAAATGAATCTAATATTTTTGCCACAATTTGTATCACAGGAAATCTTAATACATGTTGTGATCACGTATACGTGCGACCCCAATATGTAATATCTCTGTAGTCAGGTCGCAATTTTGAGACACCTCGTAACATATACTTGACACTTAATACTTGGAAAATGATAATTCCAAGTACGTATGTTGGAAATATATCTCTGCAGTAAAATTGTGATATTCTGGACATGAGCACAGTTCATTGGATGATCAAGAAATGGGAAACAATAATATAGTAGGAATTTTTTTCATAGCGTACCTGCGAACTATCCTATACGCTATTCACATGCAAGTTACTTCTGCTCGTGCTCAGAAGTCAGTGGTACACTAACGCTCCTAGCGTAGTACGTTACAACGCCCCTTTTGGCGTATGATGTTCGTGGTACGCTAGCGAGATTCTGGTCTGAATTTGTGGTTAAGTTGATATCTCAGAATGTATGAGAGAGATTTATTGGTTGTGTGTATCGTATAAGCACGTGCTGGTGTACTTGAATTTACTTGTGTACATTTGCATAGAAGTAGTTTGTTTGGTTTTACAATTTTTAGTATGATTTGAGTCGAAGGTACGCTATGCAAAATGCATCCGTCACACTAGTTCTTTCCATGTGCGTTACGCGATTAGCGTAATCAAAGTAACGTATACGCTAGGGACAGTGTACGTTAAGCAAATACTTGTCAAAAAAAGCAGTTTCTAACTGCATAAGACCACGTGGAGGACAAACTAATTTTCTCTCAGTAAGCAAGAAAGGGGCCACCCCATCAATTCCGAACAAGGGAATCTATGAATTATTGCTGTTATCATAAAATAAGAGTATATTTTAGTTTAATTTTACGATTTTTTATCATGTTTGGTGATCCACTTGGAGACCCGAGGCGAACCGCCCACCCCACACCCCCGTCTAGGCACGCTAGTGCTTTTGTCAGTATCCTAAAACTCTGTCTTGTGCTGCTGAACGATCCAGATCACTTGCTGCATCTGCAAATGAAGTTGATAAAAATGAATTCTTATGACGTCACCATGAGTAATAATTTTAGCATATCTTTTTAAAGCCTTATCATACAGCAATAACTACAGGAATATCGTCTAACTTATCTGAACCAAAATACTTGTTAGAACGGTATACATGTTAGCCTCGCGACGATGTAGACGCTAACGTTAACTCTTGACTGATAGTCACAGTATTGGCAAGAATATTCAGTTTTGCGAATAATTTTTTTTTTGTATTTTGACACGGAATATTTTTTCTTTACTTACGTTCTTAACCTTCCCAGCCATGTGTCTACCGATCTTATCTTTCTTTGACAAGTGGTGGCGGTGGCAGTTACGAAATAATGCAATCCATATCCAGGCTAAATCAACCCTGTAAGATAATAAATTTATTGTCAAAAAACAGTACAGACTGCGTATGACCACATGGAGGACAATAAACTAATTTACTCTCCGGAAGCAAGCAAGGTACCATCCCATCAATTCCGATCAAGGGCCCTAAGGCAGATCAGTTCTTTTTTTTTCGATTTTCATTTTGTAGACCCTTCTTTTTCACTCCCTTCCTGTCTCTCTCCAATGCTCAAAGAACTCTTTCGCGTATTGCAACGTTGTCAATCGACCCTTTCGTGACCGAACCTTCATTTCACCCGGGGCAGCTAGCCGACATCCCCAAACACCCCTTTCCGCTCCTCCATTCCTATGACCTCGGAGAAGTGTGCGCAAGAGGAGAGTCGAGGAGCGAGCGAGCGAACGGCTGAGTGCGTAACCTGTGGCCTTCTGAGAAGCGCCTCTTCTGCGAAGTGACTTACTCCCTCCCACCCGTGGCCCTCTCAATAAGGCAGCTTTTTAGACCGTGTCGCAAGTGCGCGCGGGACAGTAGAAAAAGTACGAGGAGAAGAAGCTCAGGAGACGGTCGTGTCGGTCGTGTCGGTATGGGTGGTTATGACGGCGGTGTGGGTGGCAAGTGAGGATCTGACGCGAAAGGTGTGACGGATGATGCGGCGAATAAGGTGGTTCCACTGGGGAGAGTCAAGATCGTCATCCCTTCTGAACGTTTTTGATTTTACCAAAATATTACATCTAACTTTTCATTTAGTAATATAGTTATTTGAGTTATATAAATTTTTACTTTTAACTATACTTTAGTCATAAAATAAACATTTCATAAAATTAGAAGTACACTACCCGTTATCCGAAACCGAAATGTTGGAACCTTACCTGTTTTTGGGAATTGACATGGCGTACAAAGTACTCGCGGTACAAAGTATTGTCAGTGAGTATTTCCAAGGTATTACGAAATTGTCATGGTTGACTGAATATACCAATCAAATTAAATAAATAATTAACGTACGACCTTTTATGGACGAATAATATTTATATTTTCTCTGGAGTTCACAACGTTTCGACTTGAATTTAAGTCGTCGTCTATCATTATAATTACATTATATAATGAACGTTAATAGTAGTAGGATACCAATCAAATTTGCCCATGATTTGCTTTTTATAAGGTGGACGAAAAGTGAAAAAAGTTAGCGATAATTTCCAAACTCCAAGAAAGCGAATACAATAAGAGTTTCGACTTTAAATTGCTTTTGCCTTTTTACTATGAACATGCTTGCAACAGTCCAAAATTATAATTTTAATGCGTTTACGTTCATCCTTATGTTGTTACGTTTTTGAACGCAGGGCATTATTAAGGTCAATTTTCAGTGATTATGAAATACACGATTTAATGAGTTATATGCTATCTCCCCTTTGGAAGCAAATTGATATCTGATCTTAAGGAGAAATTGGAGGAGTTGACAGGACGAAGAAGGTGGAGGTAGTACTTTGGCGGTTGACAGAATGCATATGATAATAAGCTGAGACAAATGACGCTATGCAAGTTCAGAAACTGTCTATGACTTCACTGATATCGTCACTGTAGGAAACTAGGTGGTGTTGAGGATGATGAAGTACCCCATAATATAGGTAAGGAAGAGATACGTGGAGAACTCCCATGGTAAGGTGCACTTGACGTGAATGAGTAGAGGGCGTTGTCAACTAAGGAGGGCGTGGTTAAGCTACGAAGGAAGAGAGGGAGCAAGGAAGGAAGGAAGGAGATTCTCGTGGATGTGATTAAAGTAACGCTGACGAGGCGTCGTTGAATTCTTCAACAATTCCTTCTTCAAAGATTCATTTTATGAGTCTCGACAAACCTGAAATTGAGATTCCCTTGTCAGCAGAGTCTTCACCAGTGTTCGCTATTTGCAACACAAGAAGCTGCAGGCTGAGATGAAATTTAATGTCCGCTAACGAATCGTAAGAATAACTACTACGCACAAAAGAAAAAATTGCTTGCATTTTATAAAATTAGACATTCAGTTTACTGATAACTCATACAATTTTCATTGAATAATAAAATCCATTTCTCGTGAATTGCGCTCGCAATTTGTACTCTCCTCGCTTTCTTCTTCATTGTCGTATTAAACTCAGAATTCACGTTCAATTTATCCCGACTCACAATGATCTCATTCTGAAATGATGTTAAGTGATTCCTAATTGGGCCATTACTCAATAAAAATTACGTAACTCTTGAGAACATTAGTTTCTAATGACCTTTCCGTATGATTGTCATTCTTCTAAGAAACACTCTTATGATCTGCTCACCATGAATCTCATTTCAGGACCGACCATTGACAATTTGCACGTCTGATGTTGCGATATGGGACACTTCAATTATTTTTGAAACAAAAATTATTCAGTACTTGCGTTTGCACAAGAGTGCGTCTGACATTGGGTTTCGAAAACATTGCGTTCTAACATAATATATTTAAAAAGTGATATATTAAGTTTGTTGAAATCAGCTAATTTGCACTATTTCGGATGGTAAATTACACAAACATTTCTTATTGAGCAATATAACATAGATACAAATGTTTTAATTTTTCATTGTCAATCAGTTTCCTATTATCGTAATTTATAGTATATTTTTGATTTTTTTCAATGCGAGACAATACGAATCTCAAGTTATTTTAAAGTAAGTTTTTTTTCTTTTCAGTGACCTAGTCACTTTACAGGAGTGGTGAAGGTATTTTCAAACATGTTACATTATGTATAAATAATAACAAAAAATACATAATACAATTTACAAACGTTACAAAAAAATACAATTTTCAAACCAAGCGAATCAAAGTATAATGAAAATAAATATTAGACGTTAAAGGAAGGTAGAAATCATGAGTGAATTGTCAATGTCTCCTTTTTTTAGTTTTTATCCACCATTTTCAAAGTGTGCCTAAAATATCTGCATTAAAATATCTTGTCAATATAAGCTCGTAGATAGTACTATCGCCTGGTTCAATAATTATTCCTTTTTACAATATATTAAATTTTATGCAGCGAAACGGACGATTACTAAATTAAAAATAATTATAATAATTATTTATATTTAAAAATAACAACTCAAAGGAATCCAGAAGGGAGGTAAATAGCCAGTCGAATGGTAATGTTAAAGAAAATATTTNTAGCGAGTCGAATGGTAATATTAAAGAAAATATTTATAGCGCAAAACTTATGAATGGAGGAAATACAGGAGAACGTCCAAAAAAGAAGTAAAATTGATATGCGTTGGGTACAGGGCTTATATACAGTGATTCAGAATGCTATGATGGACGAGAAATATCAGCGTTTAGCAGGAGGGACCCATAAGAAAATAAAGGATTACTTTCACAAAATATGGATGATGTTTATCTACTTACGAATACAATATGACAATAACAAAGAGAAATCTCATCAGGTTCAAGAATTTAAAGCTTTAGAAGACGAGTTAACAAAAAAAGCGAAAATAAGAATTATAGAATTAATGGATTGTTGGATGAACATGCTTACTGATAAAGTGCTCGATCGTGAACAAGTTCAGAGAAAAATTATGAAAGAGTACGAAGAAAAAGCAAAGCGAATCAATATCACGTATATTGAAGAAGAAATAGAAGACAAACCTATAAGCATGGAAGAAAGATTTGTGGGAATATAAGAGAGGAAATTAAAGAACAAAAAATTTCTGATCGGAACATGCAGACTCAAGAATATAGAGAGAGAATTACAAAATCAATAAAAGAAAAGGGTAAAGTTATGAAAGAGGTTCCAATCTACGCACAAACGTAAGATGGACATGTGATATGAAAAAAAGAAAGAAAAGATCCAAAACAATAATTTTAGAAAAGAAGGAGAAAATAAAGAAAGTTTATTAAAGAAAAACATTCAAGAAGAGAATGATTGAAGCAGGACAAATGATCCATTTGATAACAATGCGAGATAGGAGAGAGAGTTAGTCATGACATTGCAAATTGAGTAAAGACAAAGTAAGAGATCTAGGTAAGGATGAAGTACTTGGAATAACGGATATAAAAAAGAGTAAGGAAGAAGAATATTTTGGGTAGGAAAGAATGAAGAAAAAATGTTTCTGGAAAACATGGAGGAAGAAAATGTTGTAAGAGAGAGATAATGGGAAATGTGTAAAGGTTTTAGACTGGATGCCTTTTTCCAACCGGATGTTAGAGAATTCGATATTGGAAATGAATGGACCCAGTTTGAAGATTGCTAAAGAAGGAGGATGCATACATTGTGGATTAAAATTATAGAAGGCAAAAGAATATCTGGCACCAGTCCGTCATTTGTGCAAATATTGCGTAGATATTGTGGAATCAAATGGACAGTTGAACAGATGGCCAAAACAATAGGGAATGTGGACATTTAGGAAAAATAATGATGAATAAATTTTTATTGAAAAGGAAGAGAGAGAGCTTGCACTCTGTTTAAAGTAAAAATTGTGATGATTACAAGCTGGCAAAGAAATATTTACCAAAAATAATCTTTTATTTTGATAATTAGATTTATGCAGAAAATTTTAAGAAAATGAAGTGCAGAGTTATTACGCTATGTAATCACAATAAAAGTGGGGACCTGTAGTATTCAGGAGCCATATTTGGTACAAAACTCACCTTGCTAGGTACCTGTAAACTACAAAAAATATGAAGGAAATTTTTTCTGTGGAATGCATATAGTCAATTAAAAAATTGACGTGATTCAAATCAACGAGTATACAAAAAGATGGCTAAAAACGTGTTTGATAGTGACATATTGAACAGATAATCTTAATAAATTGCTCCTTTAGACAAAATTTTCACGTGAAAAGAGATTTTAAAATAAGAGAGAAAATATTTGATGAATAGAAAGGAAAAGTGTCTTTCTGTGCGGGGACAATGCTCGATCACTGTGGTGTGGTGATGTGAAAAGGAATAAAAGAGTACAAGCAGTGGAGATAATGATATTTCACAAACTCTTGATAATTTATTATTAATATGGAGTTCAAACATATGTAGGTGAAAAAGGAAGCTCAATGATAGGCATCACATTAAGTAATAAGTTGAAAGGATGTACAATATATATTTGGGAGGAGAATATATAAATTCACAGCGACTGTTGAAATATTACTTAAAGAGAAGAGAGAAAACGAGGTGAATGGTAAGAAAATCCTAAAACAAGAAGAGATAAATTTCAGGAGAAGAAATTGGTCAAAATAAGAGAGTATATTTAGGGAAGTATTATGTCCAGGAACTAACCTAGGATGAAATAATAACAGATAAAGAAATAGTTTCCGAATTGAAATACTCAAAATAGAGGAAGTATGGAGACAATGAGATATAGGCAAAAACAAGGACAAAATTGGTGGAGTAAATAACTGAAACAATTGGGGAAAGAAAAGAAATAGGCATAGGAGAAACTAACAGCATAGACTGCAGAAGAACCAGTAACATTCGGTAAGAAAAATGTTCACAGTAAGTCTTACTCGATATAATAGAAAAAATTAAGGAAGAAAAAAGGAATTATTGGGTAACGTTATCGGAACAGACTTTAAAAACAAATATATGGGGAATAACATACCTAGAAGTTTTAGAGAAACTTATATGTGGTCATATTTGGAGTACTATAAAAGATAATAAAGAAGAAACAGAAGGATGGAAGGATATTGTACAGGAACTTGCGGAGAAAATATTAGAAGTCGACTTTGGTGAAATGTAGATAGAGGAAAAAAGTAAATGAAGAGAAAGAAAAAGAAAGTATAATTACTGTGAAGTTGCAAACAATATAAAAGAAAGAAAGAAATATAAAATTGCAGATTTAGATCATGAAATGGCAAAAGAATTTCAGATATTAAACTTAATAACACGATTATACAACAGAGGACTAAATTATGATTATTATCCGTGTGTTTGTAAAATGAGTAAATGAGAAACTCTTTCGAATAGGAAAGAGCAGAGATATGTAAAGATCGTACAGGTCCGTATCTTTACCACCGTTATATGGTAAAATATTACTTATGTTACTGATAAGATAGTGAAGCAACTGAAACAGAACAAAAGTTTACTGAACGTGCAGTATGTTTTCACAAAAAAGGAGGGACAAAATTCTTTGAAGGAATTTGAGAAGAAGATAAAAAATTGAGAAACAAAATACGTGTTAAGTGCATTTGTTGATAATGAAGGCGCATTTGAACATATCAGGTGGGATGATTTTATCGTGCGGAAGGAAAATTCTTTAAAAACGCGTGAAAAGAAAAGTAAAAGAATTCGTATTATTTTGAGTAAACAAGTATTCATTGATCGTTGTACACGATGAGAAACCCGTGTTGGTGCAAACCGCCTCCGCGTCTCCAGTTTTGGGAAACATCTTTGACTCTTATGATGTTTGCTCATACTTCGAGTCCTTTCGAGCTCCAGGATTTCTGTTGCTCGCTTTTCACGGTAAGGGTCAAGTATCTACGTGCAAATCTGAAGTCTCCCGTGTTGGACGTATCCCACATCCGTTTCCTTTTCCAGTGTATTCAGGTCTTTCAGCAGGATTGGTAGCTGCCGCCTTTGAGGATTTTGAGCGCTGTGCCTCAGATTTCCATCTGAAACAAACATCAAAGCAATACAGATTTTATTCTGTATGTCGTCGCTGTTACAGATGATAGATCTCTCAAACAATTCTTAGTATTTCAGTATATAGCGGAATACGTCAGTTTGTGAGTTTATTGACCACGGAACTGGACGATTGAGTGAACTGAAGAGTAGCTACTTGTGAAACCGGCAAAACGAGAAGTGGTCGGAAATCCCTTTTCGCACCTCAATAAAGATAGCACACTACTTTATTAAAACAAAACAAAAATCAGCCTATAATTTAGTACTAATTAAGTACAATTTGCACCAAATCGTTTTTTTGGTTCACGCGTGATACACCCATAATTACAATTTAAACAGTGGGGGTGCTGGCTTGATATCAAGATAGCACACCCACATTGACGTAAGGTACCATTTTCAGATTTTTCAAATGTTTGAATTTGATACAAATTAGTACAGGTAAAACAATTTTTTATTAGTAACAAATGTTTTCTTATACACAATTTACACAAAAGGTGACAGTTTTGCAAAATAAATGAATGGAATCAATTCTACATTGAAAAATAAGAAACTTTTATTCTAATACTTTTGTTCCGTCAAATGCACATTTTTCTTGTAAAATGTTAATAAATATTATTAACCTGATGGAGTGCTAACTAGACCTAAAGCTAGCACCCCCACATTTACTAATAAAAAATCTTGTTTTGCCTGTACTAAATTATACCAAGTTCAAACATTTGAAAAATCTGAAAATGATACTATTACGTCAATTGGGGGTGCTAGCGTGATATCAAGTCAGCACACCCACTGTTTAAATTTAAATTATGGGTGTATCACGCGCGTACTAAAAAATAACTTTTTTGGTGCGAATTGGTCTTAATTAGTACTAATTTATAGGCTAATTTTTGTTTTGTTTTGATAAAGTGGGGGTGCTAACTTTATTGATGTCTTTTCGCACTAAATAGAAATCTTGGTCAAGCCAAGACGTGCTGTCGGATGCAATCGAACATTAACTCCATACAGCAGGTGTTTAACAAGGCAACTTCTCTTGCCCGTTTAGTTTTGTGTTACAGTGTGTAATAATGATTAGAAAGTTGGACCCTATTGTTAAACCTCTTATTATGACCTATAACAATACTCTTGATTTCCACTATATTGATTCAAGAGATCATTAATATATTATATATCCTAATACCTCAATGTACCAATCACCAATGCTATCTCCTGGGATTGGTCACATATCCGGAGAAGGTAGTAACTGGGAGTAAAATGTATTTGAGTTTATGGCGCATGAGAAAAATGTTGAGACAGCAAATGTTTCTTTCAAACACAACATCTATGCACCGCACTTTTTAAGACGCATTAATATGGAATACTTGTCTGATAACGCAGGAGAAGGTTCAAGATAAGCTTACGATCACCTCCATAATTGTGTTCAGTGAGTTTTTGTAAAATGTATTAAACATTTATAATTAAAAAATTGCTGATAACAAGAGTTTCTTAAATTACATTTTCACCGTTTATTGTTTTGTGTTCCAAGATATTATATTTACATATATACCACTCTTGTGTTGGAAGAAATTTTGCAAATTATTGCCTCATAAAATCTCATGTCAAATGTTGTCCATTGTATCAAATTGTTCATTACATGATCCATAATTGATAGAAATATGCAGTGGCATATCAAATATTGAAGGCGAGATATTAGTAAGTTTTTTTACATTGTACAATAAGGTTTAGGAGCAGTAACATTTAGATATCTTCTTAATGTTGAAACTTTGGAGAAAGATTCCAATTTCATCACACACAAGAAAAATGGTGTCATGAAATAGAAGTATTAATGCGTTGAATAGTCCAGTGCCCAAAAGGGGTGCCCAAAAAGGGGTTAAATCGACTCGGTGCTTTTTTTCTTCGAGAATACGTTGGGAGGTAAGCATGCTAAATGTCCTCGGTTCTAGCAGAGCAGCTTAGGGGTTGGAAGCCGCTTAGCGTTTTTTCGGTTTTACGCTATTGTCTCGAAAGTTGTGAAACTTGTGATAATCCGTATTCTTAGCGAAATAAATGCTTTTTTTCAAGATTGTTACTATACATTTTTGTTTATTCCTTATAGTACTTGAGATATCCTCCCGCAAAAATCGTTAATTTGTAAAAAAAACTTGTTCAACTCATTTTTTTATCAAATTTGTTGTATTTTCAACACATCAGCCCCACGTTTCACAGTAAACGTTACTTGGAAAACGTTGTAGAACAGAAAATGTACTTTAAATTGTGAACATGCATATAAATTTAATCTTGTACACGTTCGTGTTAAAGCTGTTTGAAATTTTCAGGTTAACTAACACATTTCGAGGGTAAACCCCACTTTACAGTATCTCATTTTGAAGGGTTTTTAAATTTTATTTTATATTTGATTTATATAGTTTATCAGTAAATATAAAGAATTGGAGAGAAGGTTCTTGTATGATAACATCTATAAATAATGAAATCTTGAACGGACTCTCTCCCTTCATTGGAGAGACAACCCAGATATTGTTGCAATTCATTGGTCCCATTCTTCGACCCCTTTGATCGATCGTGGTTACGTCTCTGACACATGGTATCGATGGCAACCTGTGACTCTTCTTACGGTGTTCCATCCGACTGTGTACATAATATTTCATTACGTGAGTAAATCATGGACACTCGCATTCCGGGAGAACATTGACTCTGTCTCCACCATTTCAGACGCATTTCCATCAATAATTCAGAAATTACATTAAAATATTTTCGTATGAATTAATTCTCTCTTTAGAATGCCATGAATATTAAATTTCCTCCATCATACGCTCGTTTATCATATCTCTCTCCCTTTGCCGTCATGGATCCCCCGTGAAACTTACTCCCTTCTCACATCATCCATTATAATTCCATCCCCACCAACTTCACTTGGTACGCACCAACATCACTCTTGGAGACGGCTAATGATGACCTCTACGTGGTCCTATTATAATCTGTGACAGTGATGGGTAGTTCCACCAGTGAGATGCATACTGCAACGACGGCGGCCATGGCGCTTTGTCTGAGGAACGGTCGAGGAATTTAGTATGGACTATGAGCCCCCTCCCGTGTTTTCTGAGAAACTGAGACTACGTTTGAAGACCTGAGATGCTAACGAAGAAGTTGTTCTCGCTTATTGATGTCACTCTTTCCATTTATCTTCCGGGTCGGCTGGTAGTATCGTCGTGTAATATTCCTGGAATTATTTTCGTGAATGTTTAATATACTAATAAGAATAAATAATTTTCGTATACATAATAATAAACCATATATGTACTCGACAGACGTTTTGTATCTTTCTCACCACCAATACAGCTTGACTCTCAACATCCGCATATCTACAGTTATATAATTTTTATATTTAAACTACAAGTTATCAACTTCTTCAATCAACAACTTATGTTGTTGTTTGTAAATGTGAGATAAAATGGTGGAAAAAAGTACAAGAATGTTACGTAAAAAAAAAGTCCTGAAGAAGACACAAATTGTATTGAAACATTTGGCGTGTATATAAATGTTTTATTATTGAGCTACACAAAATTTTTATCCTTAAATGAGTACCAAGGTCAAAAACAAGATGGAGATTAAATCAAAAATATTTCTTATTATGTAAAATTTTTGTATCAATCTTAAAAAATAATTAATGTACGAATTGTAATGAATGAAAGTTTTTGGGTGATTGATCTTGACTCGTATAATAACTAGGTAACGTTCCTCTTCAATTAATTAGTTTCAACACCGTCCATTCCTTGCGCTAATAATAAGTTTCTTTAGACGTAAAATTGATTCTCGCAATAGATCGAGCGTTGGAACTTGAAATTGGGATTAGGCATTGGGACAATCATGCAGAATGCTTACAAGTTTTGTGTAGATTGTGAAATATTACACATCTGTCAATTTTACTTGTCGTATTTGACCCTCAGCTAATGTTTATCGAAATTATGACCCAGTTTAATTAATTTCTCGAACCTTACAAATTCCAATTCATTTTTTTACTGTCAATTCATCCTTTTCTGAAGCAAATCTTACTATCGTTTGTCACTCATTACAAGTAGTTGGATTGACTAAGTGTGTAAGCAACGTAACAGAATTGAATAACAATTAAAATAAACTCCCACTAATAAATTTTGTTCAACATGTTTTTGATCTGCAATATAATTAAAAGCTAGATTATTGTTATTATTATTATTATATTTTTTTATTTGTGACTGTACTAACACTTTTGTTATCCAGAAACAAAGATTGTAAATCATTCATTTCATAATTTTCGTTTCAATTCCAATCCAACTTTATAAATTTCTGTCTCGTTAGTCATATGTTTGTATTTCGTAAAGTTTCCAAGCAAGCTTAGTTGTTTCAACATATACCGTAATAGTCTGATGAACTTTATATTCCTATGTAGACAGTAACGAGCACACATTTTGTGAGAATGCACTTCGTTGAATTGAACGTGATCACTTTGATCGATAATGTCTGTGACCTATGGCGTTGAACCCAATGACGTTAACGTTGCCACCCGGTTCCATTGAACTATCTGAAGACGAATTTGGCGTTAATCCTTTCACGTTCAACAAACCTTGAATAAAAATCGAAGGAAACCTTGCTCCATTACGCCAGATTAGCTCTATGACGTCATGTGTGATTTGTGAGACATCTCGCTACGAAGATCGCCGTGCGTGATTGGGAGAGTTAACTCAGTGAATACGCAGAACGATGCATCAGCGTAAAGGCAAAACATTGATCATGCTTTAGTTAGTCATCGAGGCATTAGCATTTTCAAGGACAAGTAAACAAACATTTGTCTATACAGTTAATTGTACATTTTACAATACTATTCGGAACACTTTTCCTTCTTATGCGTGAGTTCATTTGTGCGAATCAATGATTCGTAGGGCCTATGTTTTTAAATCACATAAATAAATTATATTATTCATTTTGATGTCAAGTTCACAAGATCCATAGAAATCCGGGAAGAGAGAATTTCTGTAAAAGACAATAACGTATAATGTTTTGCGAAATACACAGGGCAGTGTTACGTTTTAAAACCCCATTACATATAAATTGTATTACGATCGAAAGTAAAATTACGAGAAGAACTATGATACTTCTGTAATTAGTTAATAGCCAATAGGTGTGACAAATTAACGGAAAGGGGGCGCCGGAACTAGTGTCAAATACAAGAAGAAGGGTGTTTGAAGTACACCGATATTGCCAAAAAATATCGGTGAATATTATAACGACAAGGTCAAAGATTTATGACCTGAAAAGAGTTACTATAATGAACTTGACCTACACATTATATACTAAAAGAACAATTAATGATATTCAAAAATACTAAAAATATGCTCTTGATCCAATTTAAACCAATTTAAATCTGAGATCTTTCTCAATTTTTTACATCAACTTGTGTATTGTTTTACACAAAAAGTTCTTAAATGCACAAAACAAAATACCTATTTATTTTTGACGAAGATTTATTTGAATTACTCTCTTAATTTGAAGTAATTTAACACATCCATTTTTAACACTTTAATTTCTCTAATGTAGGTTATACTTTGTAGATAAACATGAATTGTTGTGGCCTTTTTTGTAGAAGTCTTGGAGATGAACAATATTGCCACGCCTGGTAGTCATCTAACTCGAACCGTTTAGGCGGTGTGTGCCTGTGAAGATGAATATTTCACTACCTGATTCAGATATACCCTCATTGACTGTTATTTGTGTTTCCTAACGTATACATTCTAAAACCTTTCCAGAAATCACGTTAATCGGAAATGTGGTTCTCGAGTGATAAGACAACACAAGCAGAAAGGCAGGAACGGTTTCTTTTCTGCGCTCCACGGCTAGTACTACGAATTTTTGTCACATTAATTTTGAATAAACTATATGGAATTTTATAGAAATCACTTCGTTGTGTTTACAGAGCCCTTGTGGATTACGCGTATTATGAATTTTGAAGCTGTTGGCCTATTTGTCTTCGCGCAAAGACGCTATACGTGCGGACGCAAAATCACACAGCCAAATTCTCTTTCTGTTACGTATAT